>CM056052.1:221160875-221317744 GCA_029574335.1 Rana kukunoris
TCCTTTAACCACTTAAGACCCGGACCAATACGCTGGTAAATGACCCAAGGTGTTTTTGCGATTCGGCACTGCGTCGCTTTAACAGACAATTGCGCGGTCGTGCGACGTGGCTCCCAAACAAAATTTGCGTCCTTTTCTTCCCACAAATAGAGCTTTCTTTTGGTGGTATTTGATCACCTCTGCGATTTTTATTTTTTGCGCTATATACAAAAATAGAGCGACATTTTTGAAAAAAAAACACTATTTTTTACTTTTTGTTAAAAAAAAATCAAATAAACTAAATTTTAGTCAAACATTTAGGCCAAAATTTATTTAGCCACATGTCTTTAGTAAAAAAAAAAAATCGCAATAAAAAAAATAGCTACCTAGCGGGAACAGCGACACTAATACAGCGATCAGAAAAATGATCGCTTAGTGACTCTGGCAATAGGGAGTGAAAGGGTTAACTAGGGCGGTGATCAGGGGGTTAAAAACTTTATTAGGGGGGGTGGGGGGGGGCTATCCTGAACTTAACACTAACTGATTTTACACTGCCTGTCACACTGACACTAAATGCAGTGATTAGATCACTGCATTCAGTGACACTGTGACAGGGGGGGTGGGGGGGCAGATCGCAAGGGGTTAAGTATGCCTATGTGTGTGTATGTCAGTGTAGTGTTGGTGCAGGACTTACTGTGAGGTGTTTCTCCCATCGCAGCGGTTGGAAATACCGCTGCGATGGGAGATTACATCACTTCCCCCTTCCTGTGTTTACACAGGAGGAGGAAGTGACACAAAGGGGGAGCGCGCGCATTGGCTGGGAGCGATCGCGGGGGGGCGGGTAAACACTGACATCCGCCCGCTCGTCCCGGATCGCTCCCGGAGACACGGGGACCTCCGCACGCCGCGGAGGGGGTCCCGATCGGACCCCCGACCCGCTACTGGGCGAGGACGTAAATTTACGCCCTTGTGCCCATCCGTGCCATTCTGTGGCCGTATATGTGTGTGCGGAGGTCCTTAAGTGGTTAATAAAAATAAAAATTCCAGCACCGTAATCCTTCTATGAGTCCGACCCACCGCTACGAACGATACTGCCTCGATAGGAGGCTCCCGGCCGAATGACGCACGACCCGTCTGACAGCTCTTTTATAACCAAGGGCGGGGCCACCCGTGACGTGGACGGGTGACCCCGCCCCTTCTGACACAACGGGGGTCTCCCATGACGCATCAGAGGGGGTGGGGTCACCCAGTAAAACCACAGGGAAACCGCCGGAAACCCTCCTTACGTCAGAGGGGGGCGGGGTCACCCATCCACGTCACGGGCGGCCCGCCCTCGGTTATAAAAGTGCTGTCAGGCGGGTAAGGTAAGGTACATTTATTGGAAGCTACAGGTGAAAAATTGGCATTTAATTGAAGAAAAATCACTAATATATATGGTGAGAGTAAAATTATTAATTATTCTCTTTTAGATTGTAATCTCTAACAAGCAGGGCCCTCCTGTATTGAATTGTATTGTAACTCTACTGTCCGCCCTCATGTTGTAAAACGTAGTGCAAACTTTTGGCATTGTAAAAATCCTGTATAATATTAGTAATAATAATTAAAACTTCACAGAGAAAACCTGTGTGAAAACTACCCATGTAGTACCCTACCCATCATCTTTATTTACATATTCCTCCCAAAGCACTATCCACTTCCTTATACTGAATAAAAAGTTCCATTGACAAGGTGACTTGTCATCAGGCCTGGTCATTGCTGCTGTGTAGTAGGTGGAGCTTACTTTGTTTAAGACGATATCAGCTTTTAGAAAGTCTATAGTTACAGTATATAGGTATATTTTTTCTGCTTTCTGTCAAAGTATTTTTTTTTTTTTTAAGGATTTCACACAAGTTCACCTTAAACAAACTTAAAGAGGGGGTTCACCCTTAAAACCACTTTCTCCCATCCCATCCAGCATACTGGCGCCAGTATGCTGTCTTTTTTTTTTTATCGGTGTACTTACTTCTTAATAGATAATTTAATTTTCGTCCTACCGCGGTATATGGTGCCGCTATATCGCGTCACGCCTTCCGAAAACAGACGACTAGCACTCGACTGTTCTCGGCGCTATACGGCGCCTGAGCACAGACCTAGGAGCTGACTGCGCAGGCGCCATATATAGCCGCGTCACACCCTCCGAAAAAAGCCGAAATAGGACTCGGCTGTATACGGCGCTTGCGCAGTCAGCTCCTGGGTCTGTGCGCAGGCGCCGAGAACAGCCGAGTGCTAGTCGGCTGTTTTCGGAAGGCGTGACGCGATATAGCGGCGCCATATACCGCGGTAGGACAAAAATGTAATTATCTATTAAGAAGTAAGTACACCGATAAAAAAAAAAAAAGACAGCATACTGGCGCTGATGCCAGTAAGCTGGATGGGATGGGAGAAAGTGGTTTTAAGGGTGAACCCCCTCTTTAAATTGTTTTCTGCTGATTAATACAAGCTAAAACTGTGTACAAGCAATAGCTAGTATTGAGATTGAGTTTCCATTCAGTGATCATTGAGTTAATGTCGACATCTGGTGAAACAGAAGCCTCAGCTGTTTCACAAAATGACATCTCGCAGGGTCAAATGTATCTCTTCTCAAATACATCTGTTGCTAGTTTGTCAGAAAGAAAAGTTGCAAAGTGTATAAAAGAATAAAGCAAATGAGAATTTGCTACTTAAAGTAAGCTGGTGACTATGCTTGACCCATCAAATTGCTAGCATGGACACCACCAGGGCATTCTTTTTCTCACACCATTGATCCACGGCACCCCCCAAAACCCCAGAAACCTGCAGTATGCATTCTAAAATTTAGGAATACTGGCGCATAAGCAACCCTAGACTGAAGCCAAGAATGCAGTGCAGGAAACCTCTAAATAAGTTGTTGTGGCCATGCATTGTTTTATAAAAGACAGTGGGAGCCACATCCTAGTCATGAGCCATAATAAATAGTGGGCCTCAGCAACCTTTATAAAGAATAAGAACTTTCAATTGTTGGCTGAATATGGTTATGCCTAATACCAACATTTAAAAAAAAATGGATTTTCCCTACGTAGAGTTTGGGGGCTTTCAGAGCTCTCAGCAGTGGTTTCAGAAGATGAAGGCATTAGTCAGCATTTGGTGTATAGTTTGCTTCAATAAAAAAAAATTATGAAAAAAAATCTGTTTGCTTGGTTAGTATGAGTGACAGACTTGGTTTAAATAAAATGTATAATGTTTTGTATCCTTCTGTGGAACAGCAATAAAAACATATTTACCCCCTAAATAAAATCTATAATCTATTTAAAGTAATCAGTAAATGCAAGCAATCAATTCAAGGAGTGTTACTGTTTAAAACAAACTAAAAGAATAATACAAGTAACTAAAATTTTCTCATCACTATTAATACAGGTTAGAAATTCTGATGCCGTGTACACATGACCGGTTTTCATGACGTGAAAAATGCAATTTTTTAAAATGGTCATTAAAAACTATCGTGTGTAGGTTCCAGAGCATTTTTCTGGACGTGAAAAATGGGCATTAAAAATTTAGAACGTGCTCAAATTTTTTGCTTAGTTTTTTCACGTCGTGAAAAACGGTTGTGTGTAGGCTTTAACAATGTGAAAAAAACATGCATGCTCAGAAGTAGGGATGAGCCGAACATACCCGCGTTCGGTTCGCACCAGAATGTTCCAACAGACAGTGGGTTCGCGCAAACATTTAGAACCCCATTGAAGTCTAAGGGACTCGAACGTTCGAATTCAAAAACGATCATTTAAAAGACCAATATTCAATTCAATGTTGGAAAACGTCTTTCAGAACCCGGGTCTTGCCCCAGGGAACATGTATCAATGGAAAAAAAAGTTTTAAAAACGGCCATTTTTTCCGGAGCAGGCATTTTAATGATGCTTAAAGTAAAAAAAATAAAAATTCCTTTAAATATCACACCTGCTGCCTGTCTATAGTAGTGGCACGTGTTTATAGATGTTCCTGCACAACATGAGAGTACTATAAGAAAAAAGTAATTTAAAGAGGAGCTCCAGCCGCGAATTTTTTTTTTTTTAAAGTCAGCAGCTACTAACAGTGTAGCTGCTGACTTTAAATAAGGACACTTACCTGTCCTAGGTGCCCGCGCTGACGGCCCCCCCCCGATGCCGGTCCCACGATCGCTCCGGGTCCCGCGCCGCCATTCACACTATGGGAAACAGGCAGTGAAGCCGTACGGCTTCACTGCCCATTTCCTAGTGCGCCTGCGTGAGTCTCACGCTGGCTTGTGAATGGGCGCGCTGCTCTCTGAGAACACACACAGTTCCCAGAGAGCAGCGCGCCCCATTCACAAGGAGAAGGAGAAGAAGAAAAGGCACCGCGGAGTGGCAGAGGCAGATTACGGACTTCCGCATAGCAACAGCTATTTCGGGTGAGTATTTCTTTTTTTTTTTTTCAGGTTTTTTTTATTTATTTTTTTAAACAACATTGTAAAATGTTGTTTTCCTGGGTGGAGCTCCGCTTTAATACTGCTTGCGCACGTGCTGTGTGGCAACAATATGTCGAATATTTTAGCGGTGGTGGGGGGCCATTATTGTTTTGTGAAAGAAAAATTTTAGAAAAAGGGCACCCCTCAAACATACTGTAATTGGAGCGCAACAAGGAGCCACGTGCAAAGTATTGCATCAAAAATTGCAATTGGGGCAGAAAAATTGTGCCTTAGGCACAGCACAACACTGCAACCCCTCCCAATAACTCTAATTGGAGCACAACAAAAAAGAACGTGCAAAGTATTGCATCAAAAATTGTTATTAGGCGCCACTGTTAACCACTTGACCACTGGGCACTTAAACACCCTTAATAACCAGACCAATTTTCAGCTTTCGGTGCTCTCACATTTTGAATGACAATAACTCAGTCATACAACACTATAACCAAATGAAATTTTTGTCCTTTTTTTCCCACAAATAGAGCTTTCTTTTGGTGGTGTTTCATCACCTCTGCGGTTTTTATTTTTTTTGCTATAAATGAAAAAAGAACAAAATTTTGCAAAAAATAATAATTTTTCTTCATTTCTATTATAAAATTTTGCAAAAAAGTAATTTTTCTTCATAAATTTGGCCTAAAATGTATACTGCTACATATCTTTGGTAAAAAAAATAAAAAATGTTGGATATTATTTAGTCTGGGTGAAAGTTATGGGGTCTACAAGCTATGGTACCAAATCCTGAAAATTGATCATTTTCATCACACTGAAGTACTGACAGCCTCTCTCATTTTTGAGACCTAACATGCATGCCAGAAAAGTACAAATACCCCCCAAATGACCCCTTTTTGGAAAGAAGACATTCTAAGGTATTTAGAAAGAGGCCTGGTGAGTTTTTTAAAGTTGTAATTTTTCCCACAATTCTTTGCAAAATCAAGATTTATTTTTTTTTATCAAATTTTTCATATTATTAGGTTATTTTTACACACAGCATATGCATACCACAAATTACACCCCAAAACACATTCTGCTATTCCTCCCGAGTATGGCGATACCCCATGTGTGAGACTTTTACACAGTGCGGCCACATACAGAGGCCCAACATGCAGGGAGCACCCAGGCCAATTCTGACATTTCTCTCCTACATGTAAAAATCATCATTTATTTGCTAGAAAAATACATAGAACCCCAAAACATTATATAAAGATACCTCACATGTGGTTTGAACACCGTTTTTATATGTGGGCGGGACTTGCGTATGCGTTCGCTTCTGCATGCGAGCTCGCGGGGACAGGGGCTGCTGTATGCCCAGAGTATTGCTAAGTATGCCCAGAGTATTGCGGAGTATGCCCAGAGTATTGCCAGAGTATTGCGGAGTATGCCCGGAGTATTGCCAGAGTATGCCCGGAGTATTGCCAGAGTATGCCCGGAGTATTGCCAGAGTATGCCCGGAGTATTGCCCAGAGTATGCCCGGAGTATTGCCCAGAGTATTGCAGAGTATGCCCAGAGTATTGCAGAGTATGCCCAGAGTATTGCAGAGTATTGCCCAGAGTATTGCCCAGAGTATTGCCAGAGTATGGCCAGAGTATGCCCAGAGTATTGCCAGAGTATTGCGGAGTATGCAGAGTATGCCCAGGGTATTGCAGAGTATGCCCAGGGTATTGCAGAGTATGCCCAGGGTATTGCAGAGTATGCCCAGGGTATTGCGGAGTATGCCCAGAGTATTGCAGAGTATGCCCAGAGTATTGCAGAGTATGCCCAGAGTATTGCAGAGTATGCCCAGAGTATTGCAGAGTATGCCCAGAGTATTGCAGAGTATGCCCAGAGTATTGCAGA
This sequence comes from Rana kukunoris, assembly GCA_029574335.1. Taxonomy (NCBI): domain Eukaryota; kingdom Metazoa; phylum Chordata; class Amphibia; order Anura; family Ranidae; genus Rana; species Rana kukunoris. The sequence goes on from CM056052.1 coordinate 221,167,163, forward strand.
GTATTGCAGAGTATTGCCAGAGTATGCCCAGGGTATTGCAGAGTATGCCCAGGGTATTGCAGAGTATGCCCAGAGTATTGCAGAGTATGCCCAGAGTATTGCAGAGTATGCCCAGAGTATTGCAGAGTATTGCCCAGAGTATTGCAGAGTATTGCCAGAGTATTGCAGAGTATGCCCAGGGTATTGCAGAGTATGCCCAGGGTATTGCAGAGTATGCCCAGGGTATTGCAGAGTATGCCCAGGGTATTGCAGAGTATGCCCAGGGTATTGCAGAGTATGCCCAGGGTATTGCCCAGAGTATTGCCCAGAGTATTGCCAGAGTATGCCTGAGTATTGCAGAGTATGCCCAGAGTATTGCCAGAGTATGCCTGAGTATTGCAGAGTATGCCCAGGTGAGTATTGCAGAGTATATGCAGCAGGGATGGCTGAGCAGGGAGGGAGGGATGGATGGATCTGATCTGACTGCATTTGTCACAGATCCAGCCCGCAGCACTGGCGCTGCCATCCGCTCCCCCCCTCTCCTCTCACACTGTACCGATCGGTACAGAGAGAGGAGGGAGGAACCGGCGTCATCAAATGACGCCGGTCTGTTTACATCTGATCGCGCCGTCATTGGACGGCGCGATCACGTGGTAAACCGCCGCTATCAGCGGCGATTTACCGTGATCCGTGATGCGCCGGGTCCTCTGGACCCGGCGGTCACAGATGTTCCCGTGTGCGCGCCTCAGGAGGCGCGCGGGAGCGCGATTCTGACAGGCCGTTAATTAACGGCCAGTTAGAATACAGCAATCGCCCTAGAGCCGTACTTTCGGCATAGGGCGGTTGCAAAGTGGTTAAACAGGGGCATAAAAATTGCACCTTAGAGACAACCCAACACTGCAACCCCTCACAATAACTGTAATTGGAGCACAACAAAGAGCCACGTGCAAAGTATTGCATCAAAAATTGTTATTAGGTGCCCCTGTTAAACAGGGGCTGAAAAATTGGGCCTTAGGCACTGGTGGCGGAGCCCAGAAACACAACATTTCTGCTGTGGATGGCAGATCTCACGCTTTCAGCTGCGATCATGTTCGTTCAGCACAGTGGTGTAGTGTATAGCACGTTCACCTAGCAGCAAAAGGGTTGCTGGTTCGAATCCCGCCCGTGACACCATCTGCCTGGAGTTTGCATGTTCTCCCTGTGCCTGCGTGGGCTTCCTCCCACAATCTAAAAACATGCTGTTTTTAAATGTTTTCGGCCGGATCCTGTCTAAATAAGCCCTAATATGCAGTAGGATATTTAGGTTTTGTGCTGCCCTAGGCCTGACCAAATTTCTGCACCTCCTAATAGAAAAATGACCCACCCTTCCTGTCAAGGCCACACCCTGATTTTGTATGACCCGCCCAGGAATTTTCAGGACACATGGCTATGGGGCAGGAAGTGAAGGCCAATCTCCCCAAATGGACAGGGATAATACAAAATAAACTGACAGGGCTTATAACCCTTCCCTCCAACTCTATCCAAAATGAAAGAAAAAAAAAGAAGTGTTGATTATAGTTCTAGTTTAACCCCAAATTTGAGATCATTTTATTGAGAGGCCTAAGAAAATAAAACCATGCCAATAGGCCAGCTAATATGTATCAATGTTAAATAAACAATTTTCTTGTTTTTTTGGGGGATGCCTGCACCCCTGATAGGGTAAAGACACCTCACAAATGTTGTCACTTTCTACTTCAAATTCATTCACATCCTACCACATAGCCAAACAGGAAGTGAGGGTAAAACCTGACTAATGTCTTGTTGGGGACACACAGATCAATCTAAATAGTTTTCCATTATGGAAATTGCATTTTGCTGTGTACACCCCAAATTAGTAGGGATCTTGGACTTTGGGGTTCATTTACTAAAGGCAAATCCACTTTGCACTACAAGTCGACAAGCAAGGAAGAAAAAAAAACTTGGCGGGATTGGATGTTAAAACCATCAGTGCTTCCCTTCTGATTTTCATTGACTACGCTTCTACTGCAGAGCGGCTTTGCCTTTACTAAACCCCAAATTAACTAACCATTTGGGATGTACACAGCAATGCAATTTGCTTAATGGGGACACTTTTCTTCGGGACACACTGTGTCCCGAAGAAAAGACCATTGGTAAGGTTTTAACCTCACTTCCTGGTCAGCTGTGTGACAGGAAGTGAAGCCAATTTTAAGAAAAGGGACACAAAGCCCAACCTAAAAACACAAGCAGGGGTTCTAACACTCGCTTGCCTTCCCTCAAACACTCACAATTAGAATGGGATTGTCTTGTGCTAGATTCAAGCACAGTGCTGTAAATCAGCACTTCAAGCCTGTCCACCAATGCCTTGAAGGAAGAGGTTGTGTCTTTGAAGCAGCTCCTGTGAAAAACCAGACCCTGGAGGAGAGGGGAGGCTATGGCCTCATCAAGCCCAGGTCAGGGGCTTGCTCCTGGGCAGGGGGAGTCCACCTCCCGCCCGGTACCTCCAAGGACTGTGGATCTCCCTAGTTTTGGGGATCTAAACAAAGAAGAAAAGCAGTTTTTGATGGCCCAGTCTAAGCTGGTGGATTGGACTCTTCCCCAGCATGGGGAAGATGACCAGGGAGTGCTGAGAAGGCGCAGTAAGATCAAGGTATTGATTCAGAAGGCTGCACAGGCTCTCCACTCCAGGATGTCAGTGCTGGCCAGTTTGAGGAACAGAAGAGATCGGGTCAGCAGCTCAAAGAGATTTGAGTTTAAGGAAGCGATAGATCTGATGAAAGAACAGAATGGCCAGCTATGGAGTCTTACCATGGGTCTTTGTTCCAGGGGAACTGCGGAGAAGACCTTTCTCCTTCCAATCAAGAAGGAGCTCCAGCGTGCCTTTGAAGAGAGTAAACAGGTTGCAAGGAGAAGCAAGTCTACATCAGTAGCTGAGAGGTTTGAGGATTCTCTGTCAGTGGAGCCTCGGACCTCAGGGACCACTTTGGTGAGTACCGCTGAGGACGCCCAAGCACCTGCTGGGCCCCAGTCTGCAAAGAAAGGGGGTGCAACATCAAGTGGGGGGTTGTCCTATGAAGCGGGAAGTACCTGTATGAGTGAGAGAGGTTTTAATCCTGTGGTGAGACTCTCCCGTCTTCCTCGTGGTTCCTTTGCCGCTGAGATGAGTGTATCTGGTTCCCAGCAAGATCCGGGTGATAAACCTGCTCCTGGAAGCGGGGGTGCTTCTGCCTCTGTGAACCCAGCAAGTAGCCTACAGCAGGGTCAGCCGGCCGTTGTGGTGGCGACCGCTGCGGGTTTACAGGGTGAGGGGCAGGCACTTACCATGGATCCAGTTGAGATGGACTATGTGTCACCTAATATGGAAGAAGCCATAGCTAGGACAGTAATGGCTGCCGAGGAAGAAGGCACGCCACGCCATGTGGAGCTTCCTGCCTCTAGACAACCAATCAGCAGTGACTTAGAGGGCGTTCTCACTGTGCTGGAATCTCCCGTGATTGGGCCGGAGCCGCGACCGAAGTGACGTCAGTGCGTGACCCGAAACCGAAGTGATGTCAGCGGGGGAACCGGAAGTGACGTCAGCGGGTGAACCGGAAGTGGCCACAGTGACACCCAGAGCTCCGTTTCCCGGCCAGATCCGGCCCTCGGTTTTGGTACAGACTACCCAAGGACTTGTGAGTACCCCCCTGTCTGTGGGTTTTCCTCCTGAGCAGGCTCAGGCTTGGGGTGATCACCCTGCGGGACATTTAGAAGAGGAGTGCCCAGCAATGGATTTTATTAGGGGTCTAGAGGGTTCCCAGTCTGCAGCTGTGACAGAAGTTCATGTGAGCTCCTATGGAGCCTGTGAAGAAATGGAGGACTCTAGTTTTTATATGGATGATGACACTTTACTGGCTCAGGTACAAGAAGCTTTTAAGAAGACAGGTCCCCCTCTTGTCTCTTTGGTACCAGGGGGGAGGGTAGTAAGTCAAGAGGTATCTGCCCAGGTTGCGCCAATGAATGTCCCAAGTGGGGCTGATCCATTTGGTGCACCTCAGCCTGGGAGAGTCATCACAGCCTCCCAGGAGGAAAATTTACTTAAAGCTTTGAGAGAGGGAAGGTCTTATGCCCAAGTAGCTGGGGCAAGTGCTCCCTTGGATCATATCTACAGTAAGTTCGGTGCCCGTAACTTTAGGGTCCCCCCTGCGCAGCAACAGCAGGGTGAGGGGGCATGGTCCAGGGGAGTCGGTGGTTTAGAGCGTAGAAGGAGAAATGTTATTCAATTGAGATATGTTGGTGAGGGTCGGTGCCCATCTCGAGTGGAGGCCATTGATATGGTCCTCTCCTTGGGAGTAAGGGCGTCTGACCTTTTTGCGGTCATTCATCCTGGGAGTTCCGTAGAGTTTGATTTTAGTTTTGTTGCAGTTGTTGTTATGGAAATGTTTTTACTTAATTATGATTTGGTTAAAGGACAGGACCCATGGTCCAAGTTTCGTTTGACCCCCCTGACTAGGCAGGAGGAGGTCAAAAATGTGACCATTTTGGTACGCAATGAATCTCTTCCTTCGGAAGACATTGCGACCTGGTTGAACCGCCATGGCCAGCTGCAGGGCCCCCTTTGGAAGAAGGTGGATGAAAGGGGGATCTGGACAGGGGCCTGGGGGGCTAAAATTAGATTGAGGAGACAGGGAAATAGCATGGCTCACATCCCCGGGAGTGCCTTCATTGGGAGAGATAGAATCTTGGTTTTTTATCCTGGTCAACCTAAAAGATGTTTTAAGTGTGGGTCCCCCACTCACTTGAGCGCTGGTTGTACTGTGGTGAAGTGCACGCGCTGTGGTGAGAGGGGTCACCTGGCGGATGGGTGTGCCCGTATCAGATGTAACTTATGTAACAAGCTTGGTCACCCTTTTAGCCGTTGTCCGCAGGCTTTTAGGGGCAATGTGTCAGAGGAATCTGGGGTGTCGGAGGTTTCTACCTCGGACACTGATTCTGAGATGGAGGGGGGTGGGGAGGGCTTGGCTACGGATGTTTTTAAATCTGGTGGCCGAGCTGCCCCTATGCCCCAGAGGCAAGGTCCTGCTGGGAGGAGGGCGGGGGCGAGTACAGCTGCCCCTGACCCTCCAGGTCAAAGTGGTGTGTCGGGTGGAGGTGGGGTTTTTCTTGAGTATCCCAGTTTTTTGGATTCCTCTACCTTGGATACTGATTCCGAGGTAGAGGGGGGTGAGGAGGGCTTGGCGACGAAGGTCTCTGCTTTTAAGGAGGGTAGAATGTCAAGTGGTAGGGGGCCCCCCCTTTGTTTGGGTTCATTTGATGATATCCCTCCTTCCCTTCCCCTTCCTGTTGCCCCTTCCTCTTGTCCTTGTCCTGTCTCCCCCCCACTTTCCTCCTGTGCTGTTCCGTTTCCCCCTCCCCCAGTGGTTTCCCATGTTTTAAGTGATGCAGTAGCTCAGGAGGATATGGAAGTGTCCCTCAGGTCACAAAAAAGACCTAAGGTTGTGTCTAGTGAGGAGCCCTCAGAGGGTATGAGTGGTGCTGGCCCAGCGGCCGATGGTGCTGGTCGGGTAGTGCTTAGGAAGAGTAAGAAGAAAAAGAAAAAAGCAAAAAAAGGGGGAGTGAGCGATGTAGGAGGGGGTGTTGAGCCCCGTTTTGAGCAGGATGAGGGTGGACGCTGGTCAACATAGTGGGATTTTGTCTTCAGAGTCTGATGATGTGTAGTTTTGTCGGTATAATTGACTAACTATGACCTGGTGCAGTGGCCAGATATGGCAGAGACTGTAGGTTTCTACGGTGGTGCCTATAGGCTTGCGCAGGTAGTTGGTTAAACCGTGTAAGGGATGTTATGTATAATATTTTTCTTTTGTCTTTTATGTTTTGTAAATTTCATGGAAAAGTATTGTAGTTGATGTGTTTTTTGTACATGCAAAAGTTTGTAAGTGATGTGAGATTTTGCTGTTTTCTTTTTTCCCCTGTTTATTTTGTAAACCTGGTATCTAAGGTCGTGTCTAATAAATCAAAAATTTCCACCAATACACCATCCCCCGCCCTTCCCCCAACAGGCCATGTTTGCATGTTTTTTTTCATCTTGCACATGTGCTTTAAAAAGACGGCCTGGACATCAATTCTTGATAAGAGAAATCCACCAAACATGTCCTGGCGGGGGTACTTACAATAAAGAGGAAACAATACTTACCGCTCTCTTTCCTTTTCTGGTGACTAAACATGGCAGCAAACATTTCATGCATACACACAAGGAAAGAAGCTTAGAGACAAACCACACCTGATTGTTTAGGCCAAAACCATTTCATCTGCAGCTGTTAAAATCCATAGCATGAAAAAATATCACAAAACAAATTTGAAAGTAATTTTATTGGTCCACAAAACAAGGAAAGCAAAACAAAAAAATAAATAAACACACAAACAAAAATAAACATAAAAAACAAAAAATATACCTAGGTTGATTTTAGACAGTAAGTGGAATCTGGTTTATGCTTTTTGCTTTTGGATAGACCCACAGGATTAAAACATTAGTCATTAACGTCTTGAGAAACATTTTGCTAAAATATGCAGCAGACAAAAACATCAAAGTGAACATCATTAAATAAAACAATTGCCCCCCCCCCCCCCAAAAAAATAACCTTGCTCAAAACCATCTCTGTTCCGCACTGACATTCTTGCCAGCCAGTCTGCCCCCTCTCAGGGCAGCTGACACGTGCTCTATCCACGCTTTTTATAACATGTGTGCTAATGAACCAATTGGAAACACATGAAGAAATGTCAGTCTCTAGTTTGTGTGCACTTGTAACTGCTTACACCTGTTAAGGATGTTCTTAAATTACTAAGCCAAAAACCACGCTTTCTAAGCATGCTCAGAAACATGCAAGTCATTTTGAGGCACAAAAAGCAAGCTTACATTTTCTAAGTCTCTGATGCCCATGCATAAACATAATCAAAGCTGCAATGGCGGATGAAAGCATGAGAGCTGTTTTTTTTTTTTTTCCCCTGAACTAATGCTTTCCAACCTGAAGGGGAGGTCTTATTGAATTTTTACGTAACAAACATAAATAATAATAATTAAAACGCCCCTGTCCCTAGTAGCTCGCAGTCAGAAGCGAACACGCACATTTTTTTCTTTTCAGGTTACCAGTTTAGAGTTACAGAGGAGGTCTAGTGCTAAAAGTATTGCTCTCACTCTAACACACGCTATGATACCTCACATGTGTGGTTTGAAAGGTGTTTACATATGTGGGCGGGACTTAAATGTGTAAGTCCCGCCCACATATGTAAACACCGTTCATAGTGTGCGTTAGAGCAAGAGCAATACTTTTAGCACTAGACCTCCTCTGTAACTCTAAACTGGTAACCTGAAAAAACAAGTGTTGCTATGGGTATTTTCAAGTACTGAAGTTTGGCGCCATTCCATGAGTGTGTGCAATATTAAAGCGTGACATGTTAGGTATCTATTTACTCGGTGTAACATCATCCTTCACATTATGGCCAAAAATTGGGCTAACTTTAGTGTTTTGTTAATTTTTAACCACTTGAGCCCCAGACCATATTATTGGTCACTGACCGGGCCAGTTTTTGCGATTCGGCACTGCGTCGTTTTAACTGACAATTGCGCGGTTGTGCGACGTGGCTCCCAAACTAAATTGGCGTCCTTTTTTTTCCCCAACATTTTTTTTTTTTTTTTTAGTATTTGATCACCTCTGCGTTTTTTCTTATTTTTGCTATAAACAAAAATAGAGCGACAATATTTTAAATAAAAATAAAACTTTTTTACTGTTTGCTATGATAAATCTCCCCAAAAATATATATAAACTTTTTTTCCCTCAGTTTAGGCCGATACGTATTCTTCGACATATTTTTGGTTCCAAAAAATCGCAATAAGCGTTTGATTGGTTTGCGCAAAAGTTATAGCGTCTACAAAATAGGGGTTAGTTTTATGTTTTTTTTATGAATATATTTTTTTTTACTAGTAATGGCGGTGATCAGTGATTTTTATCGGTACTGCGACATTATGGCGGACACATTTTTGGGACCTTTGGCATTGTGATAGCGACCAATGGTATAAAAATGCATTGCTTGCTATAAAAATGTCACTGGCAGGGAAGGGGTTAACACTAGGGGCGAGGAAGGGGTTAATTATGTTCCCTGGGTGTGTTCTAACTGTAAAGGGGGTGGGACTGACTAGGGAAAATGACAGATCGCTGTTTATACATTGTATGAACAGACGAGCAGGCATCCCCCCCCCCCCTGACAGGACCAGGATAAAGGGGAACTCCACACCAAATTTGAAAAACAAAAACGGCGTAGGGTCCCCCTCCAGGTGCATAACAGGCCCTTAGATTTGGTCTGGAACTTAACGGGTTAAACCTACGCCAAAAAAACGGCGTGGGGTTCCCCCCCAGATCCAGACCAAACCCTTATCCCAGGCACGCAGTCTGGCCGGACAGGAATGGGGGTGGGGACGAGCGAGCGCCCCCCCTCCTGAGCCGTACCAGACCACATGCCCTCGACATGGGGGAGTGTGTGCTTTGGGGAAGGGGGGCACTGCCCCCCCATCCCAAAGCACTCTTGTCCCCATGTTGATAGGGACGAGAGCCTCTTTCCGACAACCCTGGCCGTTGGTTGTCGGGGTATGCGGGCGGGGGGCTTATCAGAATCTGACAGCCCCCTTTACTAAGATGGCCCCCAGATTCCGGCCCCCCACCCTATGTGAATGACTATGGGGTACATCGTACCCCTACCCATTCACCTGGGGAAACAATTAAAGTAAAAAAATACACCACACATTTTAAAATGTATTTATTAGTCAGCTGGGGGTCTTCTGCCGGGGCCCCCACCACCACCCCATTGGGCCCCGGGCTTCGCCGTTTTCTGCCCGGCTTCTGGCTGTCTTCCGCAGCGGGCATCCACTTATATTGGCATAGGGCGTGGGCATGGTGATGCCACCATGTGACCTCAACCCATGTGACATCATGGGGCATGATGGGAATGTGATGTCACATGGGTTAAGGTCACATGGTGGCATCACCACGCCCACGCCCTATGCCAATATAAGTCGGTGCCCACCACTCTGTCAGACCTCGTCGTGTCAACATCGAATGGAAGAAGACAGCGGAGAGAAGCCCTGGCCCCAGCGGAGGAGCCAGGCAGAAGCGGAGGGCACCGGAGAAGCCCGCGGGTGTCGCCCCGCGCCGGAAGACAGCGACGAGAAGCCCTGGCCCCAGAGGAGGAGCCAGTCAGAAGAGGCCATCGAGAGTCCCCCCCGGTGGAAGACGACTAAGCCCGCGGCCCTCCTCATAAGCTGGAGCTTCATGGTGAAGGGGGCCACGGCGGAAGACAGCCAGAAGCCCGGGGGGGGGGGGGCTGGAGCACCCCCGGAGCTGACTAATAAATTATTTTATTCTGTGTGGTGTTTTATTTTACTTTACACTTTTCCCCCAGGTGAATGGGTAGGGGGATGATGTACCCCATACTCATTCACATAGGGTGGCGGGCCGGAATCTGGGGGCCTCCTTATTAAAGGGGGCTCCCAGATTCCGATTAGCCCCCGCCCGCATACCCCGACAACCAACGGCCAGGGTTGTCGGGAAGAGGCTCTTGTCCCTATCGACATGGGGACAAGAGTGCTTTGGGGTGGGGGGGCAATGCCCCCCTCCCTCAAAGCACACACTCCCCCATGTCGAGGGCATGCGGTCTGGTACGGCTCAGGAGGGGGGGGCGCTCGTCCCCACCCCATTCCTGTCCGGCCAGACTGCGTGCCTGGGATGAGCGCTTGGTCTGGATCTGGGGGGGGAACCCCACGCTGTTTTTGGCGTGGGTTTAACCCCTCACGTTCCGGACCAGGCCGAAGAGCCTACTGTACCCCTGGAGGGTAAGCTGCGCCGGTTTCAAATTTGAAATTTGGCGCGGAGTTCCCCTTCATGGTCAGCGCAGGCTGAGAACAGCTTGGAGATTCCCGTGCGCCGCGTCACGCACAGGAATTTCAGCTACGCCCCTTGGTATTTACCAAGAATTTCTCGGCGTACTGACGAGGCGCACGGGATTCCCCCGAAATTTCCCTCTGTGCATGCCCAGTATGCAAATGAACCTCCCGAGGTTCAGGCGCATTGTGCAAGCGTACGGGAATCGGTTCTCAAATATCACTTTCCCTTTCAATTCGGCCCGCCAAACACATTTAAACACATGTCACTACACTTCCCCTACATCACCCCCTCTCCCTCCCCTAATAAATTCCCGCCCGAATCCCCGCGATTTACATTTCTAAATGCCGTGCACCAGGTCTATACAGGCGCACTATGCGCCCTCTCCTGGGCGCATTAGGCATTTTAGTAAATGAAAAAATGGCAAAAACACTTTTACTCCTGCTTGTGCACCATGAGTCATGGCGCACAGGCTTGGTAAATGACCCCCTGTGTCTCTATCTATCTCTCTCTAACTGACTGTCTGTCTGACTTCTCTGTAAGCAAGCCGGAACACACTACACAAGGCCGCCCGGGAGGAAGCCTTTTATAGTGTGGGGCGTGTGCTAAAGCCCTGAGCCATAATTGGCCAAAGCACCCAGGCTTTGGCCAATTAGGGTTCTTCATTTTTTGGGTGCTGTGATTGGCCAAGCATGCGGGGTCATGGTGCATGCTTGGCCAATCATCAGCGCGCATCATGGGCCGTTGCGCATCATTCGAATTTGGCGCGAACGACCCGTTTTGTTAGTTTTTCGACGAACGATCGAACAGGCAATGTTCGATTCGAACATGTGTTCGAATCGAACGCGAAGCTCATCCCTACTCAGAAGCAAGTTATGAGACGGGAGCACTCGTTCTGGTAAAACTAGCGTTTGTAATGGAGGTAGCACATTCATCACGCTGTAACAGACTGAAAAGCACGAGGACTGAAAAGCGCGGATCGTCTCTCACCAAACTTTTACTAACACGAAATCAGCAAAAGCAGCCCAAAGGGTAGCGATATCCGCATGGAACTTCCCCTTAATAGTGCCATTGTACGTGTTGTACGTCACCATGCTTTGCTCGAGCATTTTTTTTCACGATCGTGTGTATGCAAGGCAGGCTTGACAAGAATCACATCGGAAAAACATTGTTTTTTCTAGGACATTAAAAATGGTCGTGTGTACGCGGCTTGAGAGTACATTGGCATTGTGACAAACTATATATATATATATATATATATATATATATATATACACACATATATATATTTATATACATACTATGGGCCAGATTCTCACAGATCCGCGTATCTACGAGCGGGGCATAGCGTATGCCATTTACACTACGCCGCCGCAACTTACTGGAGCAAATGCCGTATTCTCAAAGCACTTGCTCCGTAATTTGCGGTGGCGTAGTCTAAATGGCCCGGCGTAAGGCCGCGTAATTCAAAGGGGGCGGCTTGTGTTTAAATTAAGTGCGCCCCCGTGCCAAACAAACTGCACATGCGCTGGCCTTAAACGTAGACCACTGCGCATGCTCCGTAGTACGCCGCAAATACATTGGTTGCGATGTGAACGTAATTTACGCACAGCCCTATTCGCGATGAGTTACGTAAACAACGCAAACACCCGACGCTGTCCTGACGGCCATACTTAACATGGCTTACGGCGGACCGACGTAAGGTTACCCCTCATATAACAGGGGTAGCCTTACGCTTACGGAAACAACGTAAACTACGGCAAAGCGGCGCAAAAACATTCGGGAATCGGCGTATCGGCTCATTTGCATATGCGGCGCAGAAATCGACGTAAACGCCACCTACCAGCTGCCGTATTATTGCATTTAAGATCCGACAGTGTAAGAGACTTACGCCAGTCGGATCTTAGCGTAAATCCGGCGTATCATGTTTTGTGGATACAAAACAATGATACGCCGGCGGGAAATACGAATTACGCCGGTGTATCTGTAGATACACCGGCGTAATTCTTTTGAGAATCTGGCACTGAATTGTCAAAATCATTGTGACACCTGCCTTTACATGCACATTAACTTTAATGGCATCCATGTCTTTGTCTGTAGCGTTCAATATTGTGTTGGCCCACCTTTTGCAGCTATAACACCTTCAACTCTTATGGGAAGGCTATCCACAAGGTTTAGGAGTGTGCCTATGGGAATGTGCCTATGGGAATGTTTGACCATTCTTTCAGAAGCACATTCGTGAGGCAAGGCACTGATGTTGGATAAGAAGGCTTGACTCACGGGGCCAGATTCAGGTAGATGGGCGAATCTTTATTTTGGAGTAACGTTTGTCATTTACGTTACTCCGCCGAAACTTTATGAGCAAGTACTGTTATTCACAAAGCACTTGCTCCTAAAGTTGCGGCGGCGTAGCGAAAATGAGCCGGCGGAATTCAAATTGGGCGGGTAGGGGGCGTGTATTATTTAAACTATGCGCGATCCCGTGGCGAATGTACTGCGCATGCATCGACTGTCCAAATTCTGTCAGTGAACGTCAATGATGTCAATCCACATTCACGGACGTTTTACGCAAACGACGCTAAATTTTTTAAATTCGACGCGATGACGACGGCCATACTTAACATAGGATACTCCACCTAGGGGGCATGTTTTTCTTTACGCCACGTAAAGAAACTAGGGGGCAAAAATGTTGAGCACCAGCCGCCACTGTAGATAGATAGCTAGCTATCTATCTACAGTGGAGGCTGGTGCTCAAAATTTTTGGGGGGGCGCAAACGAAAAAAAAAAAAGGAAAGAAAGAAGGGCACCGCTACATCAGTGTACAGTACTCACTCATCGGCAGGAGGGACTGACTGGATGGATGGATATCAGACTCCATCTTTCCTTTCTGTTTGCTGGGCTTGAATATTCCCGCCCACATCCCTAAGGCAGCAGAACAGTGTGGGCGTGGGCAGACACAGGAGAGCGGAATAGAGGAGGAGTAGAAGCAGCAGCTCCTCTCCTCTAACTGGTCATGGGGGCAGCAAGGGGAGAAGTGTCAGAGCTGGCTTTGATACCCCAGCTGATCTCTCTCTATCTGGCGCTTTGTTGGTGGTGTACACCCTTGGGGAGACGTGACATACGGCCCGCTGGCCGCCGAGGGCCGTTTGTGGGCCGTGAGGGCCGTTCGCGGGCAGCAACCGGCCCGCGGGCCGCCGCGGCCCACTGGGCATTTGCCCGGTATGCCCTGTGGCCAGTCCGGGCCTGCCACTCACTATGTATGATGTAAATCACACCTACATCCTTACTAAAGGAATAGGAGCTTAGAGGAGACGTGGTCACACAACTGACCATGGGGAATCCAGGCATACTTTGGATCAGCACAGTGTCCAGTAACTCCCAACAGTAATCACAGGGACACAAACTGACCACAGAAGAATGGATCTCCTTCAGTACTTGCCATGGTCAGTTTAAAACAGGGACCCAGGGGAGCTGGCAGGATTCCCATGTTTTTTAAAAGAGGTAGAATAAATAAAAAGTTAGGAGGCTAGATTAAAAAAAAAAAATGTGCACTCATTTATTTAATCTTACTTTGTGGGGTAACACATACTTTAGAGCCACCACTAGATAGCTAGCAGAGTAAGAATTTACAAATCCAATAGAACCCAAGGCATGATGGTGTGCTGTGACCTTTAGACTAGCCTGTAATACACTGCCCAGTCTTCTAAATTCAATTAAGTCATGCTCTGCTGCCTACAGGGGTGCCCAAACTAAATTTACCTACACTAGTGTAGAGCACTCCCTAAAGAGCAGCAAGTAGAAAGGGATCCCCCACCCTGCACAGCCAGGCATACCGCATCTTCACATAAAACTTGAGTCAGAAGAACAGTCTAGTGCTTTGTTTTTATGTTTAATTGAGGGGAGTAAACTTGGATAGGGAAATTATGGGATGCCCACTGGACTCAACAGTAGAACGCTTCATGGACACAACTATATACAGTCTGTATATACACTTCCCCTCTACCTTCGGCACAAAGCTTGATTGCAGAACCACAACTCCCAGGAACAGATGACACTGTTTGGATGATCTGTCAAAAAGGCTCAATCAGATAGGTAGTAAAAGCCCTTTACAGACAGGGACCGCGAGTCCCTTGTTTGTGTAGCAAAGTCCTAGTGACCAGATGTCCTCCTGTGGCTACTGATCCCAGCATCATCTCTTCAGGCACTGCCAGCCCACCTGGCTGCAGCTGCCTTTTTCTCCAGCCCTCTTGGCTAAACTTCCACAGTCCTCCTAGACTGATTCTGCATCCATCCCAGACTGCTCTCACCCAGTCCTCTCAGGCTGCCTTTCAGTCCTCCCCGACTGTATCACTCACCAGCCCACCTGGCTTTCTTCTTCCCTGGACATTTATCCAGTTCAGCTTTAACACTTTCTTAGTGTCAGGGTCCCAGCGCTCACAGCGCTCAATCCGTGCACAGGCACGTTAGAATCGCGTCACGGCGCGTGCCCGCGCACCTGGGGCACGCGCGCGTGCGTGGCGCAGCGGCGCGGCGCGTGCACGAGCGCGCGGACGTGCGTGCCTCCTCCCGGGACCAATCACAGACCTGACAGGCCTATTTAAACCAGCCCCTGTCTTTGCACAGGTTGCTGGTTTATCGTCAGCTCTGAGTAAAGTTTTGACACTTTGACTTGTGCCCTTTGACCTGGATTTACTTCCCGACTCAGCTCTCGCCTGGAAACCTGACCTCGGCCTGTTTGTGGACTCTGCTGCCTGCTTGAACTCTTTTGACCTCGGACCGTGACCTGGATTTGCTTCTGTCTCCTGCCCTTGAACTTCGGCTTACATACCTGGACTTGTCTTAGCGCTACCCGGAACCCGGACTTTTTACCTGTACCCCGGATCTGCTTCCATTCGTCTGCTGGCTTTTGAACTGTGCCCTGGGACTTTACCACTTTCATCTGCCTTGGTGACCCTCCAGCACCTGCAGCACATCTCAGCCTCTGACCTCCAGTACCTGCATCCCATCTACCTACCCCCCGGTACCGGTACCTCCTTGTGCCTCTGCCTCCTGTCTCAAATTCCAGGGGGCAGGTGCGCTTGGTCGTAAAGGTGAGCCGTCCTCAGCATCTCGGCCTCGGTAAGTACTTGTGTTTCTGACAGTATAAACCAGCCAGATGTCTGAGGCCGACAGGGCGCGCTCACCATTTGAAACACTCTGCCTGCAAGTGTCCGCACTTACTGACGCAGTTCAAAAGCTTCAAGATGGCTACCTCCAAATAGATGGCCGTCTCCAACAGCTGCCCGTGATTCCTGGACCCTCATCTCCGCCTGCACCACCATCCTCTGGAGCTGCAGCACCTCAAGTCGCCTCTAGCTCGGCCGTAATGGTGACCCACCCGGAACCACGTGTGCCTATTCCGGAACGTTTTTCAGGTGAGCGCCGGAAATACCGGGCGTTTAAAAATGCTTGCTCCTTATATTTATCTCTTCAGCCCAGAACCTTTTGTTCAGAGACTGTGAAAGTGGGTTTCATCATTTCTCTTCTCTCGGAAGAACCACAAGCCTGGGCTCACACTCTAATGGAGCAACAGAGCCCAATCCTAAACACAATAGACACCTTTTTTGAACACACGGCGAAGTTATATGATGACCCACAGCGTACGGCCACTGCCGAAACTATTCTCCATAACCTTACCCAAGGTAGAAGGCCTATCGAGGACTATACAGCCGAGTTCCGAAAATGGTCAGCCGACACAGGCTGGAATGAGGCTGCGCTAAAATACCAGTTTCGCCAAGGCTTGTCTGAGTCTCTTAAGGACGAGCTGGCTCGGACAGAAGTCCCGGCCACTCTTGAAGACCTGATTCAAACTGCCACGCAGCTGGATCGACGCCTGAGAGAACGTCGTTCTGAACGATATCAAGTTCCACGCTCTACCTGGGCCCATCCAAGGCCCACTCCGGCTCCACAGCCACCTGCAGCTCCTCAAAACATAAACCTCCCGGATCCTGAACCTATGCAAGTTGGATTGGTCCGAGCCCCGCTTACCTCCGAGGAGAGACTGCGGAGACGTCAAAACAACTTATGTCTGTACTGCGGAGAAGCCGGTCATTTCCTTCACTCCTGTCCAACAAGGCCTCGTAAGTCCAAACTACAACCTACTCTCAGCTACAATATTGCAAACCTTTCTCAGGCTCACGTTGTTCTTTTCATTTCCTTGCAGTTACCGGAAGGGGCAACTCGTCTACCGGCCATAGTTGATTCCGGGGCATGCAGCTGCTTCTTGGACGCTACATTGGCTCAAAAGCTTCATGTACCCCTTCGCAACAAAAACTATCCTCTTCAAATTCATTTAGCTGACGGTTCTCTACCCCGATCTGGACTTATCACGCAAGAAACCGCACCTATCCGTGCCACCACCGACTCCGGCCACCAGGAATTTCTACGTCTGGACCTCATTCCTTCCCCACTGTTTCCCATCATCCTGGGTCTTCCCTGGCTACAAGCACACCAACCGGTCATAAACTGGCTAAAGAAAGAGGTCAACTTTACATCCTCATATTGTTCACAGAATTGCCTTCCACCTCCAGTTGTTTCCTGCTCTGCCGTGACAACCTCGCCTGAAACTCTCCGGAACGTTCCCTCCGTCTACCTGGAATTTACGGATGTGTTCGACAAACAGCAAGCCGACTGCCTTCCGCCCCACCGACCGTATGATTGCCCCATTGACCTCTTACCCGGCTCCGAGATTCCCTTTGGCCACATTTTTCCGCTGTCCGAGACAGAATTAAAGGCCCTCAAGGCCTATATTGACGAAAATCTGCAAAAGAAATTTATTCGTCCCTCGTCTTCCCCGGCTGGAGCGGGAATCTTTTTTGTTGAGAAAAAAGATGGAACTCTTAGACCTTGTATTGACTATCGGGAGCTCAATAAAGTTACAATTAAAAACAGATACCCGCTTCCCCTCATATCAGAAATATTCCAGCGGTTCCGATCAGCTCAAGTATTCTCTAAGTTGGACTTACGGGGTGCTTACAATCTCGTCAGAATTAGGGCAGGAGACGAGTGGAAAACCGCCTTCAGGTCAAGATTCGGGCACTTTGAGTATCTTGTTATGCCTTTTGGACTTTGCAATGCCCCAGCCACTTTTCAGCATTTAGTTAACGACATTTTCCGTGAACACCTGGACGATTTCCTGGTCGTGTATCTGGACAACATCCTCATTTTCTCACCTTCCTTAGACCTACATAGGTGCCATGTAAAAAGAGTGCTTACCATACTCAGAGAACATAGACTCTACTTAAAAGCTGAGAAATGTGAATTCGAGAAATCTTCCGTGCAATTCTTGGGATTCATTATATCCACCAGTGGCGTCGCCATGGACCCTCAAAAGGTTAGAGCTATTCAGGAATGGCCAGCCCCGGTGGACAAGAAAGGGGTGCAGCGGTTCATCGGCTTCGCCAATTTCTATCGACGGTTCATTGTGGGGTTCTCCTCCATCGTGAGCCCCATCACTCAGCTTACCCGCCAAGGTCATCCTTTTTGCTGGTCACCGGAGGCCCAAGAAGCATTCAGGAAACTAAAATTAGTTTTTTCTTCCGCTCCTGTTCTGCGACACCCCGATCCAATGTTGCCTTTTACCTTGGAAGTAGACGCCTCTGAGACTGCTACAGGAGCCGTGCTATCTCAGAGACAAGGGCCAAAGTCCCTACTACACCCTGTGGCCTATGCCTCTCGGAGACTAACTCCACCCGAAAAGAATTATGATGTAGGTGACAGGGAGCTGCTTGCTATCAAATTTGCCCTAGAGGAGTGGAGGTATCTGCTAGAAGGATCGGCTCATCCTATAATGATCTTTACCGACCATAAAAACCTTGAATATCTGCGGACAGCAAAACGTTTAAAGCCCAGGCAAGCCCGTTGGGCTCTTTTTTTTTCTCGGTTTAATTTTCATCTCACTTACAGGCCTGGTTCAAAGAATGGAAAAGCAGACGCTCTTTCTAGAATGTTCCCTGAAACTCCATCCACAACTGAACCAAGCACCATTTTGTCATCTCTGAATTTTCTACTAGTCTCTCAAATCGACCTGTTAAATTCTATTAAGGCTTCATCCAGACAATGTTCTGATCCAGAGGTGTCTTCATTGGTAAAACATCACGATATCTTTTTGTCCCGAGGGAAAATTTTCGTTCCATCAGAATCTAGACAACTGGTCTTGAGCACCTTTCACGACCGTAAACTAGCAGGTCATTTTGGAGCACGAAAGACCACGGAGATGGTTCTACGATACTTTTGGTGGCCAAGCTGCAGACAAGATTGTAAAGCCTACGTTGCATCCTGTACCACTTGCCAATGTAATAAGGGTCCTAAAACCAAGACCTGGGGGTTACTCAAGCCTCTACCAGTTCCAGAACGGCCTTGGTCTGAAATCTCTATGGATTTTATTGTCGACTTACCACCTTCTGAAGGTTTCACCACAATCCTAGTCGTAGTAGATCGTCTCTCCAAAATGGCACATTTTGTGCCCATGATCGGTACTCCCTCTGCCCTAGAGACAGCCAAAGTCTTCTTCAGGGAAATCGTCAGGCTCCATGGGGTGCCCAGGAGCATCGTTTCAGAGAGGGGTTCTCAATTCACCTCAAAATTTTGGAGGGAACTTTGTAAATCTTTGGAAGTCAAGACCTGCCTTTCCTCTGCCTACCACCCCCAGAGTAACGGCCAAACGGAAAGGACTAACCAAACGCTGGAGCAGTACCTCCGATGTTTCTGTTCCGCCTCTCAAGATGACTGGTCGTCCCTCTTACCTCCCGCTGAATTCGCCTATAATAATTCCGTCCATGCCACCACGAATCAAACACGCTTTTGGGCCAACTATGGCTTTCACCCGCCCTTTCTTCCTGATGCCCTCCCAGAAACACCTGTTCCGGCGGCCCAAGAGCATTTAACAGCTATCCAATTAAACTTTCTACAATTACAAAGAGTGATGCAACGGGCCCAGGAGGACTACAAAAGATTTTACGACAAAGGAAGGAAAGATTGTCCTACTTTTGAAGTCGGAGAAGAGGTTTGGCTATCTGCTACTAATTTAAAATTACCAGTCCCCTCTCGAAAGTTGGGTCCAAGATTCATTGGCCCTTTCAGGATCAAGCGCAAGATCAACGCGGTGGCCTTTGAACTCTCGTTGCCGGATTCCTACAGGATCCATCCAGTATTCCATGCCTCTCTCCTGAAACCTGTTACCCCTGATCCTTTCCAAGGAAGAGAAAGACCTCCGCCTCCACCAGTAGAGGGAGAGGAAGAATTTGAAGTTGAGTCCATCATCAGCTGTAGAAAAAGAGGTAGACAGCTTCAGTATTTGATTAAATGGAGGGGCTATCCCCCGGAAGATAACTCATGGGAACCCGCAAGAAATCTGCATGCTCCACGTCTAATCCGAACTTTTCATCAGGAACACCCAGAGTTGATGTCCAGCTTGGGCGTCCGGAGTCCGCCCCTTGGGGGGGGGGCACTGTCAGGGTCCCAGCGCTCACAGCGCTCAATCCGTGCACAGGCACGTTAGAATCGCGTCACGCCGCGTGCCCGCGCACCTGGGGCGCGCGCGCTTGCGTGGCGCAGCGGCGCGGCGTGTGCACGAGCGCGCGGACGTGCGCGCCTCCTCCCGGGACCAATCACAAACCTGACAGGCCTATTTAAACCAGCCCCTGTCTTTGCACAGGTTGCTGGTTTATCGTCAGCTCTGAGTAAAGTTTTGACACTTTGACTTGTGCCCTTTGACCTGGATTTACTTCCCGACTCAGCTCTCGCCTGGAAACCTGACCTCGGCCTGTTTGTGGACTCTGCTGCCTGCTTGAACTCTTTTGACCTCGGACCGTGACCTGGATTTGCTTCTGTCTCCTGCCCTTGAACTTCGGCTTACATACCTGGACTTGTCTTAGCGCTACCCGGAACCCAGACTTTTTACCTGTACCCCGGATCTGCTTCCATTCGTCTGCTGGCTTTTGAACTGTGCCCTGGGACTTTACCACTTTCATCTGCCTTGGTGACCCTCCAGCACCTGCAGCACATCTCAGCCTCTGACCTCCAGTACCTGCATCCCATCTACCTACCCCCCGGTACCGGTACCTCCTTGTGCCTCTGCCTCCTGTCTCAAATTCCAGGGGGCAGGTGCGCTTGGTCGTCTCGGCCTCGGTAAGTACTTGTGTTTCTGACACTTAGTCACCAACCAAAACTAAGGATGTGTCATGTCCCGGGATGTATTCAAACTGGGATCTTCCGGGTCTCTTAAACCATAGCCTTACCTGCTGTGCCACAGAAGAGATCTAGACCTTGGTAATATCCTTATTGTGTTCAACACTACCTCGGACTCACTAGCTCCACCTGCTGCCAGCTGTGGACAATTCTCAATCTGGACAGCCTTTAAATAGGAAGTGAGGTCATCACTCAGCGCCCGTTTATTTGGATTCATTCCCTGGGTGTTTTGTCTTCTGTGATCTTCCTTGTAATGAACTCCTGCCTGATATCCCGACTATTCTACAGCCTGCTGATTTTGTACCTTACCGCCTGATCGTGTATGACCTCTGCCTGACCCTTCTCCGGATTTCGATTGTGAACTATTTGCCTGATCCGTTGCCGACCATATCTGCCTGACGACGCTTTGCCTGAATCTTCAGCATATTACTTCCACTTCGGACACTACCCTTTACAGGTACCTTACAGGATGCTTGTCAGATATTCTGACTTCACTTGCTGCATTTTTGTTCTGTGTGACTGACTCAAAATGCATTGTAGTCGGAGATGAGCATCCAACTAGCATTGAAACATCAGAAAGAGGTCAACAATAGCAAACTATATATATATATCTTTTTTAGTTAAGGTTTCATTTAAAAATGTCTTTAAGGATACTAGAGGGAAAGAAAAATGACAAGAGCATGCCTCCTGACCAGTTCATAAAACATGTGAGAATATACAGTCTATTGCGTCTGTTTAGAACAGTGGTCTCCAAACTGCGACACTGGAGCTGGATGCAGCCCTTTGCTTGCCTTTACCTGGCCCTTGGGTCACTGTTCCTCCCACAGATACAAGACATTATTCTTTCCACTGACACCCACAATGGGGCATTATTCCTGCCACTGACATAAACTATGGGGCACTATTCCTCCCCCTTAAACTAAACAGGGGACATCATTTACTCCCAATGATGCCAGGACAGTTTATTTAAATCTTTGTGCTTAAAAATATATATATATGTAAATGTTAAATAGGTAAATCTCTTTTTCACTGTATATTCCTTTCCCTTCAGCATTAACAATTACATCTATATTTGCTCATGGAGGGCTGAAGAAACAAACTACTTGTGAAGAAATAACAGACAAGTCACAGTGCCACCTTGAGTTTAAAAGGAAAATGTCTCCTTGGTTTTACTTGAACTTGGATCCTTAAAGAAGTTGTAAAGACAAAAATATTTTCCTCTTAAATTAAAGTCTGACAGTAGCTGATAGAGTAAAAAGTAATGTTTTGCATTATAACTAGTTTGATACCTGTTGAAATCGAGCTGTTTTATTCACCTCCGTCACTCCTGAATCGTTATTCTCACTGACTTCCTGGTTTGCGGTGCGCATTCATTCTTGCTACATCACGGGCTAATGGGAACTACATTAGGTTCCCATTAGGCTTAGCCTCCATGCCTGTGAGTGATAAGAGAGCATCTTCACCCAGGGCTGTAGTCATAGGGAGGGGGCGAGCACATTCTGCTTTCCACCATGCAAAACAGCTCAGATGCTGGTGGAAAGCAAGAAGAGGAGATACAGGAAATGGCATTTTCAAACCTTAATTACTGTATTTTGGAGGTCAAAAGGAAAAACAAGGTAAGTGATATTTAAATGCTCTAGCTTACAGCAATCAATTGATCTTATAAAAAACAGACCTTTAGTGTTCCTTTAATTGTCAGTGGATGGAAGAGAGGCATTGTATGTTCCTGAGCTGTGAACTCGTTCACCACACTATTTATGATTAAAAAGATGTATCTGTTACAGATAGAGCTACAATGACATATGGAACAAAAAAATATTAAAACTTTTTTTTTTTTTCATTTTGAATAGAACATGGTTGGATTATAACCCCTGTCAGATTTTCATTCTCCATCTGTGTCCAATTGCAAAGATTTCCCTTCAATTCCTGTCCCACAGCCAAACAGGAAGTGAGAGGAAATCTCTGCAAATTAAGGCAATTCCTTGGGGATCCCCAGGTCACTAGAACTAGTGCCCCATTGGAAGTGATTCTCTCTAACGGGGGCACAGACAGCCATACAATCTGACAGCTGTTCTAATCACTCTTCTCTGTGCCAAAACTTTATTTCTTTAATCAGGTAGTTATTTAACCTATAATGGGAACATATTCTGTATTGTTGTTGCCTTTTTTTAGAGTTTGCATTCCAGATATACAGTATACACATTTTTAAAAGTATAATGTTCTTTTTTTTTTTTAACATTGTTATCTATCACTTAATAGACTTATGCTATTTCAGCACTATATCATTCAGTATAAATAGCAAGAGAACAGCAATTGGTATTGTGACAGGAAGTCAGGTAAATCTGTGGGTGTTGTCACAGACGGGAGATACATTTCTGCCTTGTTTAGACAATTCACCAATTACTATTAGGTGTCGGCTGCAGAAATAGCCAGAAAGGTTTAGGGCGTTGGAAAACTTCAGCTGTTCAGAATGAAGCAATTAAGGCCTCTATAAGTCATCCAGAAGATGACTACTGATTGTTGCATCCTGAGGCTTTTTGAGTTAAGGAGCAGTCAGAAAGACTTCTGAAGAGGTGAGGTGGTTGTTGATTTTTCTGTGTGATAAAAACCAAACAAGACTATTGTTTTCTGCTGTATGACTAGCAGTGTCTGTCCAGCAGTAGGCTGTGCCAGACTCCATAGGTAGGTTCCTGTGTTGTGAAGGTAGACGCCCCAAGTGGCCAGGGTTTATTTTATGTTATGTTTTGTTTATGCAGTTTTGATGCTTGCCCTTGTATCCAGAAATATGGAAAAATAAACCATATCATTTGTTTTCAACCATCTTCAACTGCTTTTCTGTATAGTTCAGCGTGTAGTGAACCCATCCAGGGGGTCACACACACCCGCTACCGAGCTAATCCCTCACAGTATGGTATGTTAAAAGGTGCGTTAGCATTGCTTTGCCTGGAAGGCCTGTTTCTGTGGATTTCACAAGACTGCTCCACCCTTTCTGGAAATCATCATGATGCCATATGATAAATTCACAAGCACTTTCAATTTTATGTGGCAATATCCTGTCACTTTGTACATTAAGTGAATAAAGATTTTATTTAATGTAAGGAATATATTACTTCAGTTTTAGGAATGGGAACCCAAGAATAATATAACAATGACACTGTTGTTGTCTTGTTCAGTTGTGGATTTTTCTAAACTTTTGGCAAACATGCAAATAGCATTACATTTAGTTAAAATTAAGGCTGTTACTATAAAGTGGCTTAGTGGTTAGAAATGTTACCTTGCAGCACTGAAGTCCCTGATTAATATCCCACTAGGTTCATCAGCTGCAATGCATTAGCATTTTCTCTTTGTACTTGTGTGGGCGAGGCCTAATACATTCAGTACGGGGACCCCAGATCAAGCTTTTACTATTGCCCCCATTGGGAGCCAGAGGCTGCGTCATGTGAAATTAGCGTTAAGGCAGAGCTCCAAAATAAAAGCGAGCCTCCTCCAAGAGCATACTTGTTGACTATTTGTAATATGTGGCCAAATTCTGCACTCGTGACACATATGCACTATGGACACAACTTTTTTTTTTTTTAATTCAAAAACGGCACAGACACAGGAATAATCGGTGCAACATGCACCACAATCAAGAATACATATCAATGTCAGATACACAGGCACAACAAATACATACGAAAGGGGAAAAACATGTCGCTTGGGTACAGGCTAGAAAAGAGAAATCCATGAAGGGGCAAAAGGAAAAAAAATTAGGCAGGCTAGCATTCAGGGGCACCCAGAGGGCACACTGGGAGCACTAATCGTCAGGGGCAACACAGGTAGAATCCTCCTCAAGCCATCTATCCCACACCATGTGATATTTGTTGGGGCAGCCCCTATGTGCATATAGTAGCTTCTTAAAAGGCAAGGTTGTGTTGACAGCTCTTATCTACTGCTGCAGAGTAGGAGGAGGAGGACCCCTCATCCAGGTTCTGGCTATCTGAAGCCTGGCGAGGAATAATGTCTCTTGCAAAAAGGTATTGAGATACTTCTCAGCCTCAGACAGCGAAAAGAGCCCAAGTAAGCATTGACGGGGGCATAAGGATAGTGGGGATCCCATGCGGTCATGTAGGAAACGGACCACCTGGGTCCAGAAACCCTGCACACAGGGGCATTTCCACAGGAGGTGGAAAAAGGAAGCGTTGGGGCAGCCACAGCCTGTGCAATTGGGGTTGCTACCAGGCCTAAACTTCGAAATGCGGTATGGTGTTAGGTATGAACGATGTAGGATATATAGTTGTGTGAGACGGTCCGAGACCTTAGGAGAGACTATTCTGCAGTTGACGAGGGCCTCATCCCAGTCCTCCGCCTACACCACCCCCAGATCAGGCTCCCAACGGGACTTCGCTAGCTGGAGAGTGGCAGTCGTCG
Source organism: Rana kukunoris (assembly GCA_029574335.1). Lineage (NCBI taxonomy): Eukaryota > Metazoa > Chordata > Amphibia > Anura > Ranidae > Rana > Rana kukunoris. The sequence goes on from CM056052.1 coordinate 221,191,681, forward strand.
AGGGCTCCAGGAGGTAGGAGTAGAATTGGGAGATCAATTTCTTGGAATCCTTGCCCAGGACAATGTCAACGGGTAGCGGGATCTCGAGGGCAGGGATATTGGCACCGAACTGTGTATTGAGAGCATGACGAAGTTGAAGGTACCGGAAGAACATATGGTTGGGCAGAGTGTGAGTGTCTTTGAGGGACTGGAAGGACCTGACCGAACCACGGGCAATAACCTGTGTGAGATAAATAACCCCGTGTCTAATCCAAATGCTACAGTCAGGGACCGTGGACAGCTTGGGCATACAGGGATTGTCCCAGAGAGGGGCGTGTGAGTGTGGGGACGGCGCCTCACCAATAGACATGGCAAGTTGCCAAATCCTTTGGTGATGAAAAAGCACCTGGCTCCTGTCACTCGGCCGCCGCGGCGAGCGGGGCTCGCAGAACAGAATCTGGAAGGGATGTGTAACGAGGCCAGAGGTCCGAGAGCACACCATAGCCAGGTAACGCACCCTGTCGGTGTGGTGAAAGTAATAGAAGTGAGAAAGTTGGGACGCGACATAGTAGATGAAGAGGTCCGGAACCGAGGTACCACCCCGGCCAGATGGACTCTTCAGCACTCGCCACGATAGCTTATGCCGGAAGGGGTTCCCAAATAAATGAGTTAAGGATAGATTCCATGGCCTTAAAGATACGGGGAGGGATATACAGTGGGGCATGCCAAAAGGCATACAGCAGCTTCGGAAGAAGAATCATCTTGACCAGGCCAATGCGGCCCATGACTCCAAGGGGGAGGCGGGACCAGGTTTGTGTTTTGGTTTTCAGGGTATCAAACAGGGGCTCAATATTAAGGCGTACATAATCTAAAGGGGACCTGGAAATGTGAACACCTAGATAATTAATAACATCTGTCCTTACCATAGGGAGGGCAGCCTGAGCTGCAGTGGGGGGGCCAAGATCCAGGGGGAGAATGTGGGACTTAGTCCAATTTATCTGTAAACCCGAGAATTCCCCAAATTGTGTTATGACCTGAAGGGCTGTCTGGAGGGAGGGGCCTGCATCCGAGAGGTAAAGGAGCATATCATCGGCGTAGAGACTTAGGGTCTCGGTGACATGGCCGCAACACAAACCCTTAACTCTGGGATGTCTACGCAGGGCGATGGCAAGGGGCTCAACAGCAAGGGCATAAAGCATGGGCGAGATGGGGCAGCCCTGGCGGGTACCACGGGACATGGGGAAGGGGTAGGAGGTCCTCCCGTTGACACGAATGCATGCCGTGGGGGCTTGATAGAGAAGTTGGAGTCACTTCACAAAATTGGGACCAAAACCGAACCTGTTGAGGCACTCCCAAAGGTACTCCCATTCAACAGAATTGAAGGCCTTGGCAGCATCGAGGCTAACAACCACTCTGGAGCCTACTTCTGTATGAGGGGCCTGAAGGTTCAGGTGCAGCCTACGGAGATTAAAAGCTGTGTTTTTATTAGGCATGAACCCAGTCTGGTCAGGGTGCACCAGACTCGTAATGACCTTTGTAAGGCGAAGGGCAAGGATTTTAGCTAAGATTTTTACATCGAGTTGGAGAAGGGAGATGGGCCGGTAGGATTCAGGAAATAGGGGGTCCTTACCGTTTTGGGTATGAGGACAATAAGGGCTTCACTCATGGAGGAAGGGAGTATACCAGTAACAAAGACATGATTGTACAACGCGCAGAGTTTGGGGACTAGGGACTCTTGAAACGGCCTATAGAATTCAAGGGGGAGCCCGTCTGAACCTGGGGCTTTAGAAGTGGGGAGGCACACAAGGGCCTCCTCCACACATACAGGCGTGATGGGGGCCTCCAGCAGGGAGACCTGGGCCGGGGAAAGCGTGGGGAGGGTGATGCCCTGTAGGAGAGCAGATAGCTCCTCCGCAGAGTGCCATGCAGTGGAGGTGTAGAGCCCAGAGTAGAAGGACCTGAACTCTTCCGCCACCCGATCGGGGTCCGAGAGTGTGATCCCGGACGCCGCTCGGAGGGCCACAACCACCAGGGGTTTATGATCAAGGTGTGCCATGTAGACGAGGAGCCTACCAGCCCTCTCGCCTTGCTCGTATGTACGCTGCTTACTAAAGAAAATACCCCGTTTTGCTTTTTCAAGGTGGAGTTGGTCGGTCAGCCTGGCCTGTGCGTGCAGTCGTGAGGCGTTGGCCTCTGTCGGGGCAGCCTGGAAGGCCTGTTCAAGGGTATTAAGCTGATCCTCCGCTTGGCGGACGATTAGTTTGGAGGAGGCCTTATGTCTGCTAATATGGGTAGAGAGAATCATGCGAGCATGGAGTTTAAACGCCTCCCATACAGGACCCGCCGAGGCAGAGCCGTCGTTTGTGCGGAAAAAGTGGTCCCACTCAGACCTAATAAAATCCAGGTCAGGGAGAACACTCAACCAGAACGGGTTCAAACGCCAGATCTGGACCGCAGGGGGCGACGGAAGCCTCAGTTTAATCCAGTACGGGGAGTGATCAGAGAGTGTCCTGTGTCCTGTGTCGCCAGGTGTCAGTCAGAGCAAAATCAGTTAGGAACCTACCAAACCTAGTGATAGTCGGAAGGGGGCCCGCAGGAGCGGTCGAGCCTATTCTATTAAGAGACGGGGAGATAACCATATTAAAGTCGCCTGCCCAGATGGCTGGTACAGAAGGATGCAAGGCCATGAATGCCACCCCCCGCTGAAGAACTTCAAACCGAAATGGAGGAGGGACATAAAAAGCAAGGATAAGCACATCTAAGCTTCCGACCGTGGCATGCAAAAATAGGTAGCGACCCTGGGGGTCAGACTGCAGTACATGGAGCTGAAACTGCTGTGATCTGGCCACAAGCACAGCAACCCCCCGGGACTTAGAGGCGTATGGGGCCTGGTAAACCCACCCCAACCAAGCTTTCTTGAGACATAGCTGCTTTTGACCCGTGAGGTGCGTCTCCACCAGTATGGAGATATCAGCATGCTGAGACTTTAGGTGGGAGAGGACCGCCGACCGCTTGGCCCGATCACCCAACCCGCGAACGTTCCAGGTCACTATCTTAAGGGAAGCCATGAATAGGGACATTGGTATGGGCAACATAACCGTCCCCCCAACCACAGCAGGGCAACCCACCATGCAATGCGTGTCAGCACGCCCCGCCCGCCAGGGCAGGCACAAGCTGCACCGGTGAGCGGACCGCGTGAAGCAAACAAGGGGTGCAGGGGAGGCATGATGGGAGTCGCACGTCCCCCGGGGATCCGGACAGGGCTCGGTACGAGGGGACGAGAGACCCAACCAACATAGAGGGGCCCGCACGTCCCCAGCAGAATCACAAGCAGACATACAATAAATTCAGCGCGGAACAGTGACATTGGTATGGAAAAAAAAGGGGGGGGAAACTCAATAAAAACAGAACAAGCAACATCAACAAAACTTCCTGCATGAGCACTGGACCGGCATAGCAGGTGTAAATCCCCACCACCCACCAAAGGCATGAGGGCAGGGGCCAGCCAGGGAAACTGAAACTTCGCGATGGCAGTCAATGGCGGTGGTGCAGCCCAGAGTTTGTGGCTGCCAACGCGGTCTAGAGGGCGACAAAACTGGAGAGCTCACGCCAGTGCAGAGAGGGTATCCAGTCCAGTGGGATACCGGTGCGGGCGAGCCGCCCGAGGTTTACAGGAGGGAAACAGTTTCCGGGGGGACTAGAAGGAGAGGGGGGGCCCCCCAAACAGGCAGGATGGACAGGGATGGCAAGGGGAAAGAGGGGGCCCCGGGAACGGCACAGCCGACTTACAGTTAGAGGATCCAGGCAGCCGGGACGAGCAGGCAAAAGGGGGGAGCATATAGTCGGTTCAGGATGGGCAGACAGCCAGGTGGTTAAGGAACAAACAATCAAGCATGGGACGGTCCAGCGCCGCTGCGATGCTCCAGCCAAGAAATAACAGCCTGAGGGGTCTCAAAAAAGTTCCCTTTACCATCGCAAACAACACGGAGCCTCGCAGGGAAGAGCGTCTCGTAGGCTAGATGGTGCATGCGAAGCTGCCGCTTGGCCTCCGCAAAGCGCGCTCTTCTCTTTTGAACCTCAGAGGAGAAATCCGGGAACACCGCGATTATCGTATTGCCGAGGGGAATATTACCCTTTTCATGGGGGAGTCTAAGGATGGCATCACGGTCTCGGTAGTTGAGCAGCTTCGCGATGAAGGTCCTCGGAGGTGCACCATCAGGTGGTGAGCTTCGCAGCAAGACGATGGGCGCGCGCCACGACGAAGGTGGAGGAGAAGGCCTCCCTGCCAAAGGTTTTAATCAGCAGATTCTCCAGGTAAGTGGTTGGATCCGCACCTTCCGACCTCTCAGGGAGCCCCACGAAGCGCAGATTGCATCTGCGCAGGCGGTTCTCCATATCGTCTTGCTTGGAGAGAACCATTTGAAGCTGGTGCTGGAGCTGTCTGAGACTTGGAGCCGGCGCTCCGTCTCAGACACGCGCTCCCACAGCTTATGCATGTCATGGCGGATGAGCGAGATGTCGACCTTCACCTCCTCGATCCTGGAGGTGAGGGTGGTCTGGCAAAGAGCGATAGCCTCAAGGACTCGGGCGGTATCCCCAGAAGGACGCTACTCACCCTCAGGGATCGCAGCGGCGCCATCTTCTTCTCCCTGGTCCCGCTCTCCCTGACGGCTTTTGTCGAGCTTTGCAGTGGTCCCAGACTTCTTTGATGGTGACATAATTCTCCCCAGCTGCGGAGGTAGGAGTAGGCAAGTCAGTAGCAAGTTTGCGGGTGAAATACCCCCAGGATTCAGAGAAAAGGATCAGCCTCGAGCGGAGCTCTCACCCTGCACGTCCTACTCCATGTAGCTCCAGACCACGCCCCCCTATGGACACAACTTCTGAGCTGGTACCTGTCTTCCCCAAGTTAACAGTCCCATTACTTCAAGCCCAGTGAACATGATCCGTATGTTGCTATTGGATACAGGAAGCATACTTCCTATGAACCCATGCTTGTTCTCCTCTCGAGGCCTCTCTACAACTATCATGGCTACCAGGCAACATCCCTAGGTAGGTGGGAAGGGCCAAGCATGAAACCGCCTTACCACCAGAGTTCCTGTCTCCTATGCCATGTCACCCAGTTCCTGACTGGTTGGATGCTTAAAGGAACACTAAAGGTTTGTTTTTTATTAGATCAATTGATTGCTGTAAGCTAGAGCATTTAAATATCACTTACCTTGTTTTTCCTTTTGACCTCCAAAATACAGTAATCCAGGTTTGAAAATGCCATTTCCTGTCTCTCCTCTTCTTGCTTTCCACCAACATCTGAGCCGTTTTGCATGGTGAAAAGCAGAATGTGCTCATCCCCTCCCTATGACTACAGCCCTGCGTGAAGATGCTCTCTTATTCCTCACAGGCATGGAGGCTAAGCCTAATAGGAACTGTAGGTTCCCATTAGGCCGTGATGTAGCAAGAATGAATGCGCACCGCAAACCAGGAAGTCAGTGAGAATAACGATACAAGAGTGACAGAGGTGAATAAAACTGCTCTATTTCAACAGGTATCAAACTAGTTATAATGCAAAACATTAAACTTTTTACTTTATCAGCTACTGTCAGACTTTAATTTAAGAGGAAAATATTTTTGTCTTTACAACCCCTTTAAGCACTTGACACCAATATGGCAGTCAATAGAAACAGCTGTAGCGACTGGCTACTTTCATAGCCGGTGCTGCTGTAAATTTAGAGGGTGGTCAGAGAGTTAGTTACCTCTGATTGTGTTTATTTGGCCAAATTTAGAGCCTCTGTTCCAGCTTTTGCTGTACTGTGTGTGTACACTGTCGTCTGAGGAGTTGGTTCTACCCCAGACCGACATTTGGCAGCAGTAGAGTCAGGATAGTGTGGATATTTCTCCTCGGCAGCCAATCAGGAGGGTTGATCGCCTCGCTGTGCATGCTGGGGAGGGGTATTTATGGGGCGTGTGTGGCCCTCCTGGCCGGGGTGTGTGTTTCAGTGTTCCTGTGTCCGGGACCACGTTGGTCCAGAGCAAATAATCTACCTTGTAGGCTCAGTGGGTAGACTGAGTTTGCGGTTGCAAAGTTGTCCTGTACTGTCCGTCCCGAGGGAGGAAGCGACCGATGAAGAACCTATCTGAAGGAATACCGAGCCCAGGGCTGGTATCTCAGGAGAGGCCTACTGCTTCATCGTAGGACACATCGTTTCTGAGAGGCTGGACGATGGTCGCCTATCAGTCCCGAGATTACTAAAGCTGTTCAAGGGAGATCCGGGTGCTTAATTTAGTGTTGAGAAGGATTTTGGACCGAAAATATCTCCACCTTTGGGAAGGTCTGTGGCAGAGACTTTGTTAAAGTTTCCGAGTGACATTCTGGCTGCTAGTCCGGTGAGAGTGGCCTATCCAGATGCACTATACCCACTCTGGCTGAATTTTTGTGAAACAAAAAGCGACGTTTTGAAAAACAACACCAAAAATTCAATCATGTTGGAATTTTTTTTTTGGTCGTTTTTTTGAAGACAAAAAACGACGTTTTGGCCACACACGATCAATTTAAATGACGTTTTAAAAAACTAAGTTTTTTTTCATCGCAAAAAACGACCGTGTGTACGCGGCATTAGAGGCAATATGCCACCCAAATTAAACCAGTAGCTCCTTCGGGGGTAGTGCTACACAGCAATAAAGCATCTCTAGCACAGCATCCTTGCTTGTTAGATCTCTGTACTGTATCCTCACTAACTACTTTTACCCCTTCAATAAACCCTACTCTTTTAGTACACCATGCATGCATCCCTTTAGTAACTTCAGACCACACAGTTAAATGGAACAACAAAGTTATTTTACTAAAGTAGTTGACAGTAACTAACAAGCAGTTCTGCAAGACATCTCCAGCACACATTCCTAATAATGTTCTCTAATTGCCCCTGTTGTAGTGCTCCATGAGGTAGACATAGCTTCTTTAGGTAGTAAAGTCGATTAAAAGTCATTTTCAAGGGTCCATTATTGGCAGCAAGTCCATTATTTTGTAGCAACAGTCCATAACTGAAAGTAAATCCATGACTGGCAGCATAAACCCATATAGTCTATAAGCTGGGAGTAGAAGTCCATGTAATTCCTGACCTTTCAGCAATACGCAAAGGGTGCAAAGTGCCAGAATGATGGCTATATGGTGACCTCCTGATCTGACCCCTTGAACTCCAGGAACCATATATTTACAGTTTCTCACAAAAGTTTTTAAAATATAAACGTGAGGTTGCATTTGGAATCATCAAAACTACAGGCAAGATATGTTATAATGCTTATTCATTTATCTAATGCAGGGAAGGTGTAAAATCGATCTTTGAAATATAATACTTCCATTTTTTATATTAGGTTTTTAGTTGTTTAGGAATTCCTATTGGTCTTCTGTGAAAATCTGTCCTTAATAATTCAGGCTGATATCAAGTGAGTGTTTTGTGCACCAAATCCAACAGCTAAAAATCAGCAATCATATACATTGTACAACAGTGTCAATTTGCTGTATCCTCAAAATAAGTCAACACATAGCGATTAATGTGTACACCCCTTAGTAAAAATGTCCAAATTGGGCCCAAAGTGTCAATATTTTGTGTGGCCTCTATTATTTTCCAGCCCTGCCTTAACCACCCCCTGGCAGAAAATGACGAAGCCCGGGTGCCCCCCAAATGTTAAAGAGCTTAAAGACCACCCAGCTGACTAATAAATTATTTAAAAAATCTGTGTGGTGTGTTTTTTTAACTTTACATTTTTCCCCCAGGTGAATGGGTAGGGGTACGATGTACCCCATACTTATTCACATAGGGTGGGGGGCCGCTTTCTGGGAGACACCTTATTAAAGGAGGCCCCCAGATTCTGATAAGCCCCCGCCCGCATACCCCGACAACCAATGGCAAGGGTTGTCGGGAAGAGGCCCTTGTCCCTATCGACATGGGGACAAGAGTGCTTTGGGGTGGGGGGCACAGTGCCCCCCCCCGCCCCAAAGCACACACTCCCCCATGTTGAGGGCATGCGGTCTGGTACGGCTCAGGAGGGGGGGCGCTCGCTCGTCCCCATCCCTATTCCTGTCTGGCCAGACGACGTGTTTGGATAAGGGTTTGGTATGGATCGTTTTTTCGGTGTAGGTTTTCCCCCTTACTATCCAGACCAAACCTAAGGGCCTGATGTGCCCCTGGAGGGGAACCCACACCGTTTTTTTTTTTTTATTTGGTGTGGAGTTCCCCTTCATGATCAGCGTCCCCTGCTCGCCCCTGGTCCCGACGCGGGTGCCCGGCGGGCGCGATCATTTCCGTGCACCCACGATCGCTCTTTACAGAGCAAGAACCGGGAGTTGTGTGTGTAAACAGGGGGACAAATGCCTGATCGTCTGTTCATACAATGTATGAATAGCGATCTGTCATTTTCCCTAGTCAGTCCCACCCCCCTTCAGTTAGAACACACACAGGGAACATAATTAACCCCTTCCTCGCCCCCTAGTGTTAACCCCTTCCCTGCCAGTGGCATTTTATAGTAATCAATGCATTTTTATAACACTGGTTGCTATAAAAATGCCAATGGTCCCATAAATGTGTCCAAAGTGTCCGCCATAATGTCGCAGTACCGATAAAAATTGCTGATCGCCACCAATACTAGTAAAAAAAAAAATATTAATAAAAATGCCATAAAACTAACCCCTATTTTGTAGACGCTATAACTTTTGCGCAAACCAATCAATAAACGCTTATTGTGATTTTTTTTCACCAAAAAGATGTAGAAGAATACGTATCGGTCTAAACTGAGGGAAAAAAATATTTTTATATATATTTTTGGGGATATTTATTATGGAAAAAAGTTACAAATATTCTTTTTTTTTAAATTGTCGCTCTATTTTTGTTTATAGCGCAAAAAAAAAATTGCAGAGGTGATCAAATACCACCAAAAACAAGCTCTATTTGTGGGAAAAATAGGGCGCCAATTTTGTTTGGGAGCCACATCGTATGACCGCGCAATTGTCAGTTAAAACGATGCAGTGCCAAATCGCAAAAAGTGGCCCGGTCATTGACCAGCAATATGGTCCGGGGCTCAAGTGGTTAAAAAATAACAAAACAGTTAAGTTAGCCCAATTTAGGGATAATGTGAAAGATGATGTTACACCGAGTAAATAGATACCTAACTTGTCATGCTTTAATATTGCACACACTCATGGAATGGCGCCAAACTTCGGGACTTAAAAATCTCCATAGACGAAGCTTGAATTTTTTTTACAGGTTACCAGTTTAGAGTTACTGAAGAAAATAATTGCTCTCGCTCGAATGCATGCGTCAACACCTTACATGTGTGGTTTGAACGGCGTTTACATATGTGGGCGGGACTTACATGCGTGTTCGCTTCTGAGTGCGAGCTACTAGGGACAGGGGCATTTTAATGATCATTATTTTTTTTTTACGTAATAATTCAATAAGACCTCACATCTATCCTTCAGGCTGGAAAGCATTAAATCGGGAAAAATACACCGATCTAATGCTTTCAGCTGCGATTGCAACTTTGTTTATGTTCTGCCTCTGCATTTCTGGTGATCTGAGCATGCCCAGGGGCTTAGATTTTTTGATGTTGCTTTTAGTGTGTGAACAGCACTTGGATGTCTCTGAGCATGCTTTCTGGGTTAGTAATTTAAGGACATCCTTAACAGGTGTACCCACTTACAAGTTCACCCAAAGTAGAGACTGAACTTTGTCCATGTGTTTTTAATGGCACACAAGCCTATGTTATATAAAGCTTGTATAGAGCAGTGGCAAGAATGTCTTTGCAAAACAGATATGTTCTTGATCAAGGTTTTTTTGTCAATGTATGTTTTTTTAGGGTGTTTACTTTGATGTATTTGTCTGTGCTGCATTTTTTTGCTAAATATTTCTCAAGATGTTGTGACTAATGTTTCAATCCTGTGTCTGTGGGTCTAGTCTGTTATTTTCAAAGCATAAACCATATTCTGTTTACTGTCTCAAATGAACCTATGTTAATTTGTATTTTTTATATATTTTTTTTGTTTGTTTTTTGCTTTCCTTTTTTTGTTGACCAATAAAATTTTCTTTCAAATTTTGAAGTTTGTTTTTTGTTACTTTTTCATGCTACAGATTTTGACAGCTGCAGCTGAAATAGGGCTGATTGGCCTAACCAATCAGTTGTGATTTGTCTGGAAGCTCTTTTCCTGGTGCCTTCATGTGTGAAATGTTTGCTGCCATGTTTAGTCACCAGGAAAGGAAAAATACAGAGCGGTAAGTATTGTTTCTAGACATATGCAGACTGGAATATTTTGTTTCGTTTTTTAGCTTTCGTTTGGAAAATAAATTTATTTAGTTACTCCCGAAAATCGTTTTGATTTACTTTGTTTTTCGTTGGGGAATAGCTTTCGTCCGAAAATCCAATAATACTTGGTTTCTGTCGAATTATCAAAAGAATATTCGACGGAACGTCGAATCGTACATTTCCTTTCGAATATTCCGCCTACAAGAATTCTAATGTTGTATCACTAGTAATAATATCAAATCTATTTTCTCATAAATCAAAATCTATTCTCTGTAATGTCGAATCTATTATTTCTATAATGTCAAATCTTTTCCCTATAATGTCGAATCTTTTCCCTATAATGTCAAATCTCTCTATATCGAAATTTTACCGCAACGAAAACGAAAATAAAGCATTTTTTATGTCGGATCTTTCAGTTTTCGCTTCTTGCGCTTTCGTTATCGTTTGACCAAAACTAATGCACATGTCTAATTGTTTCCTTTTTACTGCAGTGGTTCTCAGCCTCAGTCCTCAAGTACCCCCGACAGGACATGTTTTGTGGACTTATCTTATCAAGAATTGCTGTCCAGACTTTCTTTTAAAGCACATGTGCAATATGAAGGAAAACCTGCAAACATGGCCTGTTGGGGGGGGGGTGTATTGGTGGACAGGCTTGAAGTGCTGATTTACAGCACTGTGCTTAAATCTAGCACAAGGCAATCCTATTCTAATTGTGGGTGTTTGAGGGAAGCCAAGTGAGTGTTAGAACCCCTTGGGTTGGGCTTTGTGTCCCTTTTCTTAAAATTGGCTTCACTTCCTGTCACACAGCTGAACAGGAAGTGAGGTTAAAACCCTACCAATGTCTTTTCTTGGGGACACACAGGTCAATCTAACTAGTGTCCTCATTAAGCAAATTGCACTCCAGCACTGCTGTGTACACCCCAAATGATTAGTTAGTTTGGGGATTAGTAAAGGCAAATCCACTCTGCAGTAGTGGTGCAAAGGATCATCATTGATCCATGATCCGAACCGAAAGATATTGATCCGAACCGCACACACGTGATCCGCGGATTGATTTTTTTTTTTTTAAAGTTGTGCGCATGTTCAGTCCACACACAGTGTGGTCATGGACGAGTGGAGAAATGGAGGAGCTTGAACGCCCTGCGTCATTTAAATCACCTGTATGGGAGCATTTTGGCTTCCCTGTCAAATAGAATGATGAAGGAAAGAGGTTAGTGGATAAAACGGGGTTTGGTCACTGTGGCACAAGAAAGCCATATGACAGTGGAAACACATCAAGCATGGCCACGCATTTGAAGCCACATCACCCTGGTGTTTCACCGACAGGAGTGAGAACGAAAGCGAAAACGAAAGCTGCTCAACAACCGCTTATTACCGGAGAATTTAAGCAGTCCCTTGTTGCACAATTAGACCAGGCTAAAGCCATCACAAACGCTGTTGGTGTGTTTATAGGTGCAGACATGAGGCCATATTTGGTTGTGCAAAACGAGGGCTTTAAACACATGCTGAAAGTGCTTGTGCCACGTTACGACTTTTTTTTCCTTTTTTTTGCTGATCCGAAAAATGATCCAATCCGTGACTCTGATCCGAGAAACGATCTGTACCATACGTTTTTTGATCCGTTGCACCCCCACTCTGCAATAGAAGCGTAGTCGCTCAAAATCAGAGGGGAAGCACTGATGGTTTTAACATCCAATCCTGTAGAAGCAAAGTTTTTTTTTTAATTTATTTTTTGTTCTTTTCTTCCTTGCTTGTCCACTTGTAGTGCAAAGTGGATTTGCCTTTAGTAAATGGACCCCAAAGTCCAAGATCCCTAATAATTTGGGGTTGTAAGCTGGGGATAGGTAGCGGGTACAAAAGCTCCCTGGGATGAGCAGGCACAGATACCGAAGTCCATAGGATAAGTGAACAACAGTGGGATTTTTATTGGTGCTATACAAAGTCTATTTACAGGTGCTGTACAGTGTGCAGAAAACAAAACAAACAAAAATAGTTTAAACAAACACCTAGCCGTGTCTCGGCTCTAACTACACGATATGTAGGCCCTAACTACTAAGCTAAACAAGCCTACCGCTTGTTAGCTCAAAACACAAACTGCTCACCAGTCTTTTAACAACCTCCTTGCTCCTACAGATCCACACTATTTGTTTCCCAGGACAGAGCAATGGCTGTTAGCTCAGGTGAGCTTAAATTGGCCTGGGGGAGAGGGCCAACACCTGACCTGATCAGAGATCCCTGAACGTGTAAGAGAGGAGCCTGGGAGAGGTATAAACCCTGAACTGGACTTTCCCAGGCTCTCTCTGGGACGCTCTGCTACACACCCTCCCCTCTTGTTTCAACTCCAGGGTTGGAACACCTGTAGCCCAACAGGAGTGAACACGGGACAGGGCATCTACATTCCCCATCTCAACACCTGGCCTGTGTTTTACCGAAAAGGAATAATCCTGGAGGGCCAAAAACCACCGGTTCACCCGCCTATTAGTCTCCTTCTTTTGGGCCATCCATTTCAGGGGAGCATGGTCAGTTATTAACTCAAACTGGCGCCCTAACAGGTAGTACCTGAGCGCGTCCACGGCCCACTTTATGGCTAAACATTCCTTTTCAATGACTGCATATTTTTTCTCATGATCATTGAGCTTTCTGCTTAGGTAGACCACAGGGTGTTCTTCCCCATTGTATACCTGAGATAGTACTGCCCCGATACCTACATCAGAGGCATCTGTCTGAACCAAAAAATCTTTGGAGAAATCGGGGGAGTATAGCACTGGCTGTGCACAAAGAGCCTTCTTCAGGACTTGGAAAGATTCTTCTGCTACTGGGGACCATTTTATCATTACGGAGTCTTTCCCTTTCGTCAAGTCTGTCAGTGGGGCAGCTATAGTGGCAAAATTTGGAATAAACCTTCTATAATATCCCGCAATGCCAAGAAAGGCCCTGACCTGCTTCTTGTTTGCAGGACGTGGCCACTCCTGGATGGCTTCTACTTTATTCACTTGGGGTTTAATAACCCCACGGCCAATAGTGTAGCCCAAATACTTGGCTTCCTCCAAACCAACGGCACATTTTTTGGGATTTGCCGTAAAACCTTCCTTGAAGAGGGAATCAAGGACAGCTTGGACAAGGGGCAAGTGAGACTCCCAGTCAGTGCTATGCACCACTATGTCATCTAAATAAGCTGCAGCATACTGCTGGTGCGGTCTTAGGGTCCTGTCCATGGCCCTCTGAAAGGTTGCAGGGGCATTTTGCAACCCAAAAGGCATTTTCTTATACTGGAATGATCCCTCCGGGGTCACAAACGCAGTCTTTTCTTTGGCACTATTAGTCAGGGGTATTTGCCAATATCCTTTGGTCAAGTCCAAAGTGGTCAGATAACGGGCCTTGCCAAGTCGGTCTATAAGTTCATCTACCCTGGGCATCGGGTACGTGTCAAACTTTGTTACTGCATTGAGCTTTCTGAAGTCGTTACAAAACCTCCAAGTGCCATCCGGTTTTGGGACCAACACGATGGGGCTAGACCAGTCACTATTGGATTCCTCAATGACATCTAGTTCCAACATCCTTCTAACTTCATCACTGATGTCCTTTCTCCTCGCTTCAGGAATTCGGTATGGTTTGAGTTTGACACGGACCCCAGGTTCAGTAACAATTTCATGCTGAACCGCTGAAGTCGTGCCAGGCAACTCTGAAAATGTCTCTCTATTCCTTATTAGGAACTCTCTAGCTTCCTGTTTTTGGGAATATGACAGGGTGTCTGGAATCGTGACCTCAGGGATCAGAGGGGATTCAGTACCCTTAGGCGTTACAGGTAGGGACCTCGCAGTTAACTCCAGTCTATCCTTCCAGGGCTTTAACAGGTTCACGTGGTAAATCTGTTCGGGCTTCCTTTTACCTGGTTGATACACCTTGTAATTGACTTCCCCAACTCTTTCAATTACTTCAAAGGGGCCCTGCCACTTAGCCAGGAACTTGCTCTCAACAGTGGGAACTAAAACGAGGACCCTGTCACCCGGTGAGAAAACACGGAGTTGGGCCCCCCGGTTGTATATTCTCTGTTGGGCTGCTTGAGCCTGTAGTAAATGTTCTTTCACCACTGGTATTACGGCTGCAATCCTGTCCTGCATTTGAGCGATATGCTCAATTACACTTTTGTGGGGTGTCTGTTCCCCCTCCCAAGTTTCCTTGGCTATGTCCAAGAGTCCCCGAGGGTGTCTCCCATAAAGCAACTCAAATGGAGAGTACCCTGTAGAGGACTGGGGAACCTCCCTGATAGCAAACATCAGGTACGGTATCAGGAAGTCCCAGTCTTTCCCATCTTTGTCAACAACCTTTTTTAACATGCCCTTTAACGTCTTATTGAAACGTTCCACCAAGCCATCCGTTTGCGGATGATACACAGAGGTTCGCAACTGCGTCACCTTAAATAACTTTCACAGCTCCCTAGTTATCCGTGACATAAATGGGGTACCCTGGTCTGTCAGGATTTCTTTAGGGATGCCCACCCGATTGAACACCATAAACAGCTCTTTGGCAATATTTTTAGCAGATGCGGCGCGTAAGGGAACGGCCTCAGGGTAACGGGTAGCGTAATCCATAATCACGAGGATATGCTGATGACCACGGGCGATTTTGGGGAGGGGACCCACAAGGTCCATGGCAATCCTCTCGATGGGCACTTCAATAATGGGCAAGGGCACTAAAGGACTTCGGAAGTGGGGCTGGGGGGCTGACATCTGACACACAGGACAGGATTGACAATAATTCTCAATATTTTTCTGTATCCCAGGCCAGTAAAACCTGCGCAACACTCTTTCAGTGGTTTTCTCAACCCCTAAATGGCCTCCTAGCAAGTGCCCATGGGCAAGTTCCAACACCACCCTTCTGTAAGGCTTGGGGACCACCAACTGTTCAGTAACTTCATCATTCTTTTTACATACACGATATAGTAAATCATCATTGCTGCTGAAATAAGGAAAACAGGGCCTATCCCCTGGTTCAACAGGTACATCATTAATCACCATTACATTTTCCCAGGCCCTGGCAAGGGTAGGGTCTTTTCTCTGCTCAGTACCAAAATTTTTCTTGTGCACATTAAGGTCAGTAAACTCCAACATAGGCTCCGAGTCGGCAGACGGCTGTCCGGCTCTACTGGTTGTGGGGACTTCCTCAGGCTCCTCCAGCTCTCCTGCCATAACCGAGAAAGGAAAACTCGGAGAGCCCTGAGATGAGTCCCCTGAACCCACAATATCGGAAGTAGCCAGGAGCTCTGGCTCTGCGACTGAGTCAGGTACTGCGACCGGGTCGGGACGATCCCACAGTTCCCAAAACTTAGGGAAGTCCCTACCAATGATGTAGCAGTCTACACAGACGTACACAGCGTTCTCACGCAGACCTGTAGTCTGACCAGAGGGAGCGAGCACGTTACTGACCACACTGAGAGGTTATCACTCTGTGAACTTTTTCTTATCTACACAACCAGGAAGTGGGGAGAAATGACAAGACAGAACTCTAATTCAGTGGGAAAACGAACAAGCAGGAAATGAATACAGCACTGCAATAAGAAAATTGAAACTGCCAAGAAACGAGTGAAGAGAAGGCAGAAATTCCCCAATAACCTCCTATACAGAGCTGTGTGATGTGTACAGACGGAGGAAAACCGGAAGATCTATAATACACCCTGACATCAGCTGCTCCACTGCTATTGTTGAATCAAGGCTTTCTCTCCTATGCGGTAGTAATCTGGCTTCTGGTAAGCCTTCAATTTATTTGGTGACACGGTGGTGGTGTTAATTCAAGTCACTATTTAGGACATCTTTATATATTTTTTAATTATTGCCTTTTAATGTGCTGGTTTGACGTACTTCACTATGTTTATTTAAAAACTTCTTTTGGCAACCAACTGCTGATACACCTGGAGCTACCCACAACCTCTCAACCCTTTTTCCTGCTGTATCAACCTACTGTGGACTCTTAAAGGCCCTGGCTGGGTTGTAGCCGCAAGCACGTTATGCTTGCCTTCTGGTAAGCCTCCATTGTTTATCACATTTACAGTTTTGTAGCAGATTAAACATCTTTCTTTCACACAACTGCCCATCAAGGACACTTTAACGTTTTTTTTGGTCTTTCACCTATACTCTTTTGATTTTTTCTAATCTTTTGACTACACCTGGACTTTAGATTTACATAATATCTTTTTTGCACATGGTATAACAACCATTTAGCCATCACACATTATTTTTGCTTCTTTTTATTTTTAGTGCAACTTCACCTTTCTTTCTTGTATTATATAGTGTGTGTGTAACACCTAGTGGTTGCTGCTTGTAACTATTGTCATTTTTGTATGTTAAGCGCGGTAATTTCCTTGATATACCCTACCAATGATGGCCTCGTGCACCAAGTGGGGCACAAGTCCGACCGCATGGGACACCGTTCCTAAGCCAGTTTTAAACTGAACTGTGGCTATAGGATACTCCCGGGTATCCCCATGTACACAGATCACAGCAACTTTTTTAGCATGAAAATTCACAGTTTCAACCATCTCAGCTGTAACCAAAGTAACCAGACTTCCAGAGTCCAGTAAGGCCGTAATAGGCTTATCATTAACAGTCATGTGATACATGTGTTTCCCCACATTTGGCGCTGCAGCGCATGAAACAGCAGCAAACATAGACTGCCTTCTAATAGACAGATCACACTGCATTGGTTCATCAGTCAATGGACAGTTTGCTGCAACATGTCACAGCTCTTGGCAACGAAAACACCTGATGTTTCCCCAAGTTGGTTTGCTGACAGGCAGTGGTTTCCCTTGCTTGGGACGCCAAACTTCAGTCCTGACACCAAAAATCCTCCCCCCTATTTCCTTGCCATGCTTACCACCCACTTCCTCTGGAACAGTCTTACCGGTTGCCTGGGGAGACCGTGGCTTTGGGTGGAAAGTCCGTGCGGTTGTTGGGGTGGTGACCAGGTTCTCTGCAGCAAAGTACCTTTCGATGAGTTCCACCAGGTTATCTGCCGACTTGGGGTCCCCTTGACTCACCCACTTCTGCAGGGGAATTGGGAGTGACCTCAGGAATTGGTCCATGACCACACGCTCCACTATTTGTGGTGCAGACAGGGACTCAGGCTGTAGACATTTTCACACCAGGTGGATTAGGTCGAACATCTGCGATCTTGGGGGCCTCTCGATTTGGAAGAACCAGCTGTGGACCCGTTGGGCTCGAACGGCCAAGGTGACGCCGAGTCGCGCCAGAATTTCCTGCTTGACCTTTTCATAGTCTTCTGCTTCTGCTGACTCCAGATCATAGTAGGCCTTCTGCGATTCACCAGAAAGTAAGGGGGCAATCAGTCCTGCCCACTTGGTTTTAGGCCAACATTCCCTCTCAGCGGTCCGTTCAAACGTTAACAGGAAGGCCTCTGGATCATCATCCGTAGTCATTTTAGACAGAAAGCGAGCCACATGGATGGCTGAAGGCTTGTCTCCCATATCCTTAATTTACGCAGGTGCCCACTGTGCTAGCGTCTCTGCAACCTTAGTCAGGGTTTTCCTATCCACTTCTGCAGCAGTGACAAGCTGTTCAAACAGCCTCTGCGATTGCTCCTGTACAGCACTAATCTGCCTCTGCGATTGCTCCTGTGCAGCACCAATCTGTTTGTACAGCGCCTTGGTTTGCTCCTGTGCGATAGCATTGGCTTGCTGCAATGCAGCGTTAGTTTGCTGTTGTGCAGCATTGGATAACATCATTTGTTTGAGGATTTCCTCCATGTTGTCACTTTAGGTACTGGCCTTTTAACCACTTCCATACCAGGCACTTACGCACCTTCCCGCCCAAGCCAATTTTCAGCTTTCAGCACTGTCGCAATTTGAATGACAATTGCGCGGTCATGCTACACTGCACCCAAACAAAATTGGCGTCCTTTTTTCCCCACAAATAGAGCTTTCTTTTGGTGGTATTTGATCACCTCTGCGTTTTTTTTTTTTGCGCAACAACTAAAAATAGAGCGAAGATTTTGAAAAAAAAATACGTTTTTATTTTTTTCTGTTAATTTTTTTGTAAATGAGTATGTTTTCTCTTTCAATTACGGGCACTGATATGGTGGCACTGATGGGCACCGATGAGGTGGCACTGATGGGCACTGATGAGGTAGTTCTGATGGGCACCGATTAGGTAGCACTGATGGGCACTGATAGGCGGCGCTGGTATGGGGCACTGATGGGCACTCATAGGCGGCACTGATGGGCACTCATGGGCGGCACTGATGGGCACTCATGGGCGGCACTGATGGGCACTCATGGGCGGCACTGGGCACTCATGGGCGGCGCAGGTGGGCACTCATAGGCGGCACAGGTGGGCACTCATAGGCGGCACAGGTGGGCACTCATAGGCGGCACAGGTGGGCACTGATGGGTGGCACAGGTGGGCACTGATAGGTGGCACAGGTGGGCACTGATAGGTGGCACAGGTGGGCACTGATAGGTGGCACAGGTGGGCACTGATAGGTGGGCACTGGGCATGGATTGGCACTGACAGACACTGGGGTGGCACTGATGATCACTGAGGGGTGGCACTGATGGATCACCTGTTGCCAATCAGTGCCCATGTGTGGGCACTGATTGGCATTATTGGCATTATTTTTTTTTTACTGCCCTTTTTTTTTTTGTAAGTACCCTGGTGGTCTAGTGTGGGCACTCCCTGGTGGTCCGTGTGGCGATCCGAGGGGGGGGCTGCGCTGATAAACAATCAGCGCGAACCCCCCCTGTCAGGAGAGCCGCTGATCGGCTCTCCTGTACTCGCGTCTGTCAGACGCGAGTGAGGAAGAGCCGTCGGCGGCTCTTCCTGTTTACATCGTGATCAGCCGTGATTGGACACGGGTGATCACGTGGTAACGAGGCTCCGCCGGAGACTCGTTACCGAGATCGGAGGTGCAGGGTGTCAGACTGACACCCCGCATCACCGATCGCCGCGCTGCGCGCCCCTACGGGCGCGCGCGGCATTGAAATCGTGCTAAGCCGTTTGAGAACGGCTAGTCACGATTTCATAACCACTTCCCGGCCGTAAATCGGCTATTGGCCGGGCGGGAAGTGGTTAAAATAGTAACTTACTACTGCTGCCCGCATTCTCCACCATATGTAAGCTGGGGATAGGTAGCGGGTACAAAAGCTCCCTGGGATGAGCAGGCACAGATACCAAAGTCCATAGGATAAGTGAACAACAGTGGGATTTTTATTGGTGCTATACAAAGTCTATTTACAGGTGCTGTACAGTGTGCAGAAAACAAAACAAACAAAAATAGTTTAAACAAACACCTAGCCGTGTCTCGGCTCTAACTACACGATATATGTAGGCCCTAACTACTAAGCTAAACAAGCCTACCGCTTGTTAGCTCAAAACACAAACTGCTCACCAGTCTTTTAACAACCTCCTTGCTCCTACAGATCCACACTATCTGTTTCCCAGGACAGAGCAATGGCTGTTAGCTCAGGTGAGCTTAAATTGGCCTGGGGGAGAGGGCCAACACCTGACCTGGATCAGGGATCAGAGATCCCTGAACGTGTAAGAGAGGAGCCTGGGAGAGGTATAAACCCCGAACTGGACTTTCCCAGGCTCTCTCTGGGACGCTCTGCTACAGGGTGTACACAGCAAAATGCTAGAGTGCAATTTACATAATGGGGAAACTATTTAGATTGATCTGTGTGTCCCCAAGAAAAGACATAACTCAGGTTTTACCCTCATTTCCTGTTTGGTTATGTGGCAGGAAGTGAATGAATTTGAAGTAGAGAGTGACAACATTTGTGAGGTGTCTTCGTCCTACCAGGGGTGCAGACATCCCCAAAAAATGAGCAGATAATACTTATTTGCAAATTAAGAAAATTGTTTATTTATAATTTGGTGGTGTTTGTGGGGGTCCCTAACACACACTCATACATATTAGCAACGCTGTATCCTGGCCTATTGGCATGGTTATATTTTCTTAGTCCTCTCAATAAAATTATCATAAATTTGTGCTTAAACTGGAACTATAATCAACACAGTGAGGGAAGGAGGGTTAAAGGCCCCTGTCAGTTTATTTTGTACCATCCCTGTCCAATTGGGGAGATTTGCCTTTGCTTCCTGCCCCACAGCCAAACAGGAAGTGAGAGAAAAACTATGCAAATTAAGGGAATCCAGTGTCCCCCCCCCCCCCAGAACTAGTGTGTGTGTGTCCCCTGAAAATTTCTGAGCGGGTCATAAAAAAACAGGGTGTGGCCTTGACAGGAAGGGGTGGGTAATTTTTCTATTAGGATGTGCAGAAGTTTAGTCAGGCCTAGGGCAGCACAAAACCTTAATATACTTCTGCATATTAGGGCTTATTTAGACAGGATCCAATTTACAGCATGTTTTTAGATTGTGGGAGGAAACCCACACAGGCACAGGGAGAACATGCAAACTCCAGGCAGATGGTGTCACGGACGGGATTCAAACTTTTTTGCTGCTAGGTGTAAGTGATTGCGGCTGAAAGCATGAGATCAGTGGTTTTTTTTTTATCTCATGCTTTCCAGCCTGGAGGACAGATGTGGGGTCTTATTGACCCTGCCTCTCTCCATAAAGAGGACCTGTCGCACACTAGTCCTATTACAAGGGATGTTTATATTTCTTGTAATAGGAACAAAAGTGATCCAAAAAAAGGGACAAAAAAATGCAAAAAAAAAAATATTACGTAAAAAAAAAAAGAACAAATAAAAAAATTAAAACGCCCCTGTCCCTAGTAGCTCGCATTCAGAAGCGAACACGCATGTAAGTCCCGCCTACATATGTAAACGCCATTCAAACCACACATGTGAGGTATTAACGCATGCGTTAGAGAGAGAGCAATAATTTTAGCACTAGACCTCCTCTGTAACTCTAAACTGGTAACTTATAAAAAAAAATCAAGCGTCGCCTATGGACATTTTTAAGTCCCGAAGTTTGGCGCCATTCCATGAGTGTGCGCAATATTAAAGCGTGACAAGTTAGGTATCTATTTACTCGGTGTAACATCATCTTTCACATTATCCCTAAAAATTGGGCTAACTTTACTGTTTTGTTATTTTTGAATTTGAGAAACTGTTTTTTTTTTGGCAAAATACCGTTGGAAATAAAAAAAATTAATGACCGCCACTTTATTCCCTAGGGTGTCTGGTAAAAAAAGATATATAATGTTTGGGGGTCCTGAGTAATTTTCCAGGAAAAAGGGCCAGATCCAGAAAGAAATTATCTCCAGATACGCCGCCGTAATTTCAAATGTGAGCCGTCGTATCTTTGCGCTAATTCTCAAAGCAAGATACGCCGGAAAACATGGCTTCAGTCATTAAAAATATGCAAATGAGCTAGATTCGCCGATTCACGAACGTATGTGCGCCCGGCGCATTGATATACGTTGTCTAGTCGTAAAGTTACCCCTGCTATATGAGGCGCAGGCAATGTTAAGTATGGACGTCGTTTACGTCGTTTGCGTAAATCGTATGCGAATAGGGCTGTGCTTAAGTTACGTTCATGTCGAAAGCATTGAGTATTTGCGACGTGATTCAGAGCATGCGCACTGGTATACGTCCACGGAGGGCGCATGCGTCGTTCGTTCGGCGCATCATTTATGTGGGGTCACCATTCATTTACATACAACACGCCCACTACCAGCCTACTTTGAATTACGCGGACTTACGCCAGCCCATCTACGCTACGCCGCCGTAACTTAGGACTCAAGTGCTTTGTGAATACGGCACTTGCCTCTCTACGTTGCGGCGGCGTAGCGTAAATAAGATACGCTACGCCCGCACAAAGATGCGCCGCGGTACGTGGATCCGGGCCAAAATATAATTTTTACATGAAGTAGAGAAGTGCCAGAATAGGCGGAGTATGGAAGTGGTTAAAGTGAAACAATAAAAGTGAAATATTCCTTTAAATTTCATACAGGGGGGGTATAGCATGCCTGTGAAGTAGTGCATGTTTCCCGTACTTAGAACTGTCCCTGTACAAGATGTAATTTGAAGTGAAAAAAAGTAATTTAAAAGTAATCATGGCTATAAATAATACAGTCATTGCACGTGGGGTTCCCCCCAAATATCCATACCAGGCCCTTCAGGTCTGGTATTTATTTTAAGGGGAACTCCACCCCAAATTTAAAAAAAAATGGCTTGGAGCTCCCCCAAAAATCCACACCAGACCCCTTATCCAAGCACGTAACCCGGCCGGCCGCAGAAAAGAGGGGGGGACAGATTGCACCCCCCCTCTCCTGAACCATACCAGGCCACATGCTCCCAACATGGGGAGGATGCTCTGGGGTCCCTCCCAAAGCACCTTGTCCCCATGTTGATGGGGACAAGGGCCTCATCCCCACAACCCTGGCCGTTGGTTGAGGGGGTCTGTGGGCAGGGGGCTTATCGGAATCTGGAAGACCCCTTTAACAAAGGGGACCCCCAGATCCCGGCCCCCCCTGTGTGAAATGATAATGGGGTACATTTTACCTCTACCATTTCACCAAAAAAATGTCAAAAATTACAATAGCTGTTTTTTGACAATTTCTTTTATTAATGTCTTCTTTCCACGCTTCTTCTTCCATCTTCTTCTTTTCTGCTTTCATTCGGGTTACTTCCTCCATCTTCTTCTTCCTTTGCTTCTTTCTTGGGTCTTCTCGTTCGCATCTTGACTGGCGTCTTCTTCCATCTTCTTCTCCTTCCGTTGGCCTTCTAGTCCACATCTTTCTTCTTCTTCCCCGGACACTGCGCTTGAAATTGAAGTCCCCGCTTGTGTGATGCTCCTGTGACCCCGCCCCCCTCTGACGCCACAGGTAAACTCATAAGAAAGTCCCTGTGTGGGACATGTGTGTCAGAGGGGGCGGGGTCACAGGAGCGTCACACAGCGGGAACTTCAATTGGAAGCTCGTCCGACGGAAGGAGAAGAAGATGGAAGAAGAAGCCGGTGCAAGATGCGCACGAGAAGGCCGACGGAAGGAGAAAAAGATGGAAGAAGACGCCGGTCAAGATGCGGACGAGAAGACCCAAGAAAGAAGCAGAGGAAGAAGAAGATGGAAGAAGAAACCTGAATGAAAGCAGAAAAGAAGAAGATAGAAGAAGAAGAGGAAGAAGAAGCGCGGAAAGAAGACATTAATAAAGGAATTGTCAAAAACCGGCTATTGTCATTTTTTACACTTTTTTTGGTGAAATGGTAGAGGTACAATGTACCCCTTTACCATTTCACACAGGGGGGAGGCCGGGATCTGAGGGTCCCCTTTGTTAAACGGGTCTTACAGATTTCGATAAGCCCCCCGCCTGCAGACCCCCACAACCACCGGCCAAGGGTTGTGGGGATGAGGCCCTTGTTCCCATTAACATGGGGACATCCTCCCCATGTTGAGGGCATGTGGCCTGGTACGGTTCAGGAGAGGGGGGGCTGCACTCTGTCCCCCCCTCTTTTCTGCGGCAGGTCTGGTTACGTGCTCGGATAAGGGTCTGGTGTGGATTTTTGGGGGAACTCCACGCCATTATTTTTAAATTTGGGGTGGAGTTCCCCTTAAAATCCATACCAGACCTGAAGGGCCTGATATAGATATTTGGGGGGGAACCCCCACGTCAGATCTGAAGGGCCTGGTACTGGAATTTGGTGGGACCCCACGCTTTTTTTTTTTTATGAATGAATTTTTAAATTACTTTTTTTTCCCTTCAGAATGTCATTTTGAGCAGGGACAGTTCTATGTACGGGAAACATGCGCTTTTTCACATGCTGACTTTACACCCCCCCTCCCCCCCCCAGGTACGAAATTTAAAGGAATATTTCACTTTTATTGTTGCACTTTAAGCATTATTAAATTCACTGCTCCCGAAAAAACGTCAGTTTTAAAAAATAAAAAAAGCATTGATACATTTTTAGGACAAAAACTTGCATATTAACCTTTAAAATTAACACTTTTGATTTCTCCCATAGACTTCTAAAGGGAGTTTGGCGGCGGATTTACATATTAATTGCATTGAGCCCTGTGCTACGCCGGTTCATGCGCCTAATTAAGGATTCATCTGGCGTGCCATGAACCCGCGCAGCGCATTGCTTTTAGTAAATCAGCCCCAATGTGTATTTCAGATAGGGGCTTTAGATTGTTAACTCCTTAAGGCAGGGATGCACCAACTAGAAACAAGGCTTTACTAGATCTACTGATCAACAACAATACAGACCTGATCCAAATGTGGAAATACAGGGCAATTTAGGAAACAGCGATCACAGGTCAATTGGTTTCAGTATAAATCACACAAATAGAAACCTTGGGCTCAGCCCTTCCTTCTCAGAGCAGCCCACTTAGCTTTCGGTTAATTACCAGCTCCAATCTTTTCCACAGTGACTCAACTGATCATGATATTCTGTTCGTCAGTCCTGCTGGTTTCTTAAGCTGTTCAGTTCCCCTTTGCCTTCACCTTGGGCAACCACATCCAGAGACTCTCTCCTGTGTACATGTTGAAGACTTGCTTGGCTAACGTCCCTCCTGGTTCATTATCCTGCTTGTTGTTCCACTACGTTGATTCCCGGTTTCCTCATTTCCTGAATTGTCCTGAAGTACGCTTATCCCTGGCTCCCTGATGCCCTGGCTTGTCTGACTATCAATTCCAGTTACCGAACTCTGGCTATGATTTGACTAATTTGCTCTGTTTACCTTTTACTATTATTAATGTTAAACAGGTGTTCAATTTAACTGCACTTACGTCTCGATCTGATTCATGGTTTCTGACAGGACCACAAATACACTGAATTTCAAAAAAGCCAACTTCCCTAAACTGCGAACCTTGCTAGAAGATATAAATTGGGATAAAATCTTAAAAACAAAGAACACAGAGGAGAGATGGGTTTGCTTTAAGAGCATATTAAATAAGGGCATTAGTCAGTGCATCCCATTGGAAAACAAATTTAAAAGAGTGAACAAAAGTCCTGGATGGCTTAACTCTAATGTTAAAATGCATATAAAAGCAAAGGAGAAGGCCTTCAAAAAATCCAAGGCTGGGGATCATCATCAGCATTCAGACTTTACAAAGAATGCAACAAGATATGTAAGGGTGCAATTAGGGCGGCTAAGATAGAACACAAATGACACATAGCGGAGGAGAGCAAAAAAAAATCCCAAGAAATTCTTTGTTTATAAACAGTAAAAAACAGTAAAAAACTGAGGACAGACCATATTGGCCCCTTAAAGAACGAGGAAGGACATCTGGTTTACAAAGGATGGGGAGACGGCAAAGGTATTGAATTTATTCTTCTTCTCAGTCTTCACAAGGGAATTAGGGGGCTTCAGTAACCAAAACTGCAGTGGAACTCAGTCAAGTAATTGCCAGACCATTGTTCCTAAATTTTACTGACAGTCTACTGACCGGTGTGGTACCAGCGGATTGGAGAAAAGCCAATGTAGCACCAATATTTAAAAAAGAGCCAAAATACATCCCTGGGAATTACAGACCAGTTAGCCTAACATCAATTGTATGCAAGCTCTTGGAGGGAATGATAAGGGACTATATGCAAGATTTTAGTAATGAAAACGGTATCATTAGCAGTAATGAACATGTATTCATGAAGAATCATTCTTGCCAAACAATCTATTGGCCTTCTATGAGGAGGTGAGCTGACATCTAGATAAAGGAAGGCCCGTGGACGTGGTGTATCTGGACTTTGCAAAAGCATTTGACACAGTTCCCCATAAGCGTTTACTGTACAAAATAAGGTTCGTTGGCATGGACCATAGAGTGAGTACATGGATTATAAATTGGCTGCAAGGAAGAGTTCAGAGGGTGGTGATAAATGGGGCGTACTCGGAATGGTAAAGGGTGGGAAGTGAGGTCCCCCAGGGTTCTGTGCTGGGACCAATCCTGTTTAATTTGTTCATAAACGACCTGGAGGGTGGGGTTAACAGCTCAATCTCTGTATTTGCAGGTGACACTAAGCTAAGGAAGGCAATAACTTCTCCACAGGATGTGGAAACCTTGCAACAAGATCTGAACAAATTAATGGGGCGGGCAACTACATTGAAAATGAGGGTTAATGTAGAAAAAAATAAAGTAATGCATTTGGTTGGCAAAAATATGAATGAAATCTACTCACTATGGGTGAACCTCTGGGGGAATCTAGGATGGAAAAGGACCTGGGAGCAAAGAGAATTTTGGCATGCATTAAAAAGGGGATTAACTCCAGGCATAAAGCGATAATTCTCCCACTTTACAGGACTCTGGTCCGGCCACACCTGGAGTATGTTGTCCAGTTCTGGGCAGTGGGCACCAGTCCCCAGGAAGGATGTACTGGAAATGGTGTGAGAACAAAGAAGGGCAACAAAGCTAATAAAGGGTCTGGAGGATATTAGTTATAAAAGGTTGCGAGCACTGAACTT
Organism: Rana kukunoris; assembly: GCA_029574335.1. Lineage (NCBI taxonomy): Eukaryota > Metazoa > Chordata > Amphibia > Anura > Ranidae > Rana > Rana kukunoris. The sequence goes on from CM056052.1 coordinate 221,218,312, forward strand.
ATTTTCTCTGGAGAAGAGATGCTTGAGGGGGGATATGATTTAAATTTACAAATACCATACTGGTGACCCCACAATAGGTATAAAACTTTTTCGCAGAAGGGAGTTTAATAAGACACATGGCCACTCATTAAATTTAGAAGAAAAGAGGTTTAACCTTAGACTGAGTAGAGGGTTCTTTACTGTAAGAGCGACAAAGATGTGCAATTCCCTTCCACAGGTGGTGGTTTCAGCAGGGAGCATCAATAGTTTAAAAAAACTATTAGATAAGCACCTGAACGACCACAACATACAGGGATATACAATGTAATACTCACATAAAATCACACACATAGGTTGGACTTAATGGATTTGTGTCTTTTTTCAACCTCACCTACTATGTAACTATGATTTGAATGTACAGTACCTCAAATGTCAGTGTACATTATTGCCAACATATAAATACCTGTAATACATACACTAACATGATCATAGGTGTGCGCAGCCTATTGCATAAGGATGTGCACCCCAAAGCTCAAACACACTCACATATACTGTATATATATATATATACAGTGTAAGCAGGCCCGTCGCAACAGGGCAAGCAAACCAAGCAATAGCTTGGGGCCCCGAGCTGGCATGGGGCCCCCAAGCTGGCTCGTCTGTCTGCTTGCTGCTATGTTCACAGCATTGCAGGCGCGTTGCACATGAGTCTGTCCCTTTGGTAAGATCGCAGCACTGCCCCCACCCCCTGCCTGTCTTATTCACACAAGATGAGAGCCTCGGCCGCTCTGGACAAAGCACCAGACTTTTTAAGTTAAGAAGTGGGTAATTGGCTGCTACGCAGCGGGCGGTCCCAGCAATCAATCACTCACCTTTAACATGAAAAGTCCCGCCCGTTGTGCAGGGCTACTGTGCTTCTCATCTTGTGTGAATAAGGTAATGCTCTGTGGGGAGGGGGAGTGCTGTGCTGTTATGGGGACAGGAGTCTACTATCGAGGGGGGTCTGTGATGGGGGGACAAGTCTGTGAGGGGGGGTCAGTCTGTCATGGGGGCACCAGTCTGTGATGGGGGCCAGTCTGTGATGTGGGGTCAGTCTGTGATGGGTGCACCAGTCTGTGATGTGGGGTCAGTCTGTGATGTGGGGTCAGTCTGTGATGTGGGGTCAGTCTGTGATGGGGGCACCAGTCTGTGATGGGGGGGCCAGTCTGTGATGGGGGGCCAGTCTGTGGTGGGGGGTCAGTCTGTGGTGGGGGGTCAGTCTGTGATGTGGGGTCAGTCTGTGATGTGGGGTCAGTCTGTGATGTGGGGTCAGTTTGTGATATGGGGTCAATCTGTGATGGGGGCACCAGTCTGTGATGGGGGCACCAGTCTGTGATGGGGGAGCCAGTCTGTGATGGGGGAGCCAGTCTGTGATGGGGGAGCCAGTCTGTGATGGGGCCAGTCTGTGATGGGGGGGCCCGTCTGTGATGGGGGGGAGGCAGTCTGTGATGGGGCACCAGTTTGTGATGGGAGGTCAGTCTGTGATGGGGGCACCAGTTTGTGATGGGGGGTCAGTCTATGATGGGGCACCAGTCTGTGATGGGGGTCAGTCTGTGATGGGGCACCAGTCTGTGATGGGGGGCCAGTCTGTGATGGAGGCACCAGTCTGTGATGAGGAGGTCAGTCTGTGATGGGGGGGCCAGTCTGTGATGGGGGGGCCAGTCTGTGATGGGGTGGCCAGTCTGTGATGGGGGGGCCAGTCTGTCCATTTTGCTTGGGGCCCCCAAATTCCTTCAAACGGCCCTGAGTGTCAGTAGGGCAGAGATTGGTGTCAATAGTTTATTTTAACCACTTGACCACTGGGCACTTAAACCCCCTTCCTGACCAGACCAATTTTCAGCTTTCGGTGCTCTCACACTTTGAATGACAATTACTCAGTCATACAACATTGTACCCATTTGAAATGTTTTTTCTTTTTTTTTTTTACACAAATAGAGCTTTCTTTTGGTGGTATTTTATCACCTCTGGCGATACCACATGTGTGAGACTTTTACACCACGTGGTCACATACAGAGGCCCAACATGCAGGGAACGCCATCAGGCGTTCTGGAAAACCCAGACCAATTCTGACATTTCTCTCCTACATGTAAAAATCATCATTTATTCGCTAGAAAATTACATAGAACTCCGAAACATTATATATATGCTTTTTTAGCAAAGACCCTAGAGAATACAATGGCGGCCGTTACAACTTTTTATCTCGCATGGTATTTTCGCAGAAATTTTTTGAACGCATGTTTTAACCACTTGCCTACTGTGCACCTACACCCCCTTCCTGCCCAGACAAAATATAAGCTTCCGGCACTGCGTCGCTTTAACTGACAATTGCGCGGTCGTGCGACGTGGCTCCCAAACAAAATTGGCGTCATTTTTTTCCCACAAATAGAGCTTTCTTTTGGTGGTATTTGATCACCTCTGCGGTTTTTATTTTTTGCGCTATAAACAAAAATAGAGCATCAATTTTTAAAAAAATGCAATATTTTTTCCTTTTTGCTATAATAAATAACCCAAAAAATATATAAAAAAAATATTTTTTCCCTCAGTTTAGGCCGATACGTATTCTTCTACATATTTTTGGTAAAAAAAAATGCAATAAGCGTTTATCGATTGGTTTGCGCAAAATTTATAGCGTTTACAAAATAGGGCATAGTTTATAGCATTTTTTTTTTTTTTTTACTATTACTGGCGGCGATCTGCGATTTTTTTATTGGGACTGCGACGTTATGGCGGACATTTCGGACACTTTTCTGACATTTTTGGGACCATTTACATTTATACAGTGAACAATGCTATAAATATGCATTGATTACTGTATAAATGTGACTGGCAGTGAAGGGGTTAACCACTAGGGGGCGGGGAAGGGGTTAAATGTGTGTCCTATGAGTGTTCTAACTGTGGGGGGAGGGGGGGTGACTGGGGGAGGTGACCGATTGTGTCCCTATGTACAAGGGACACAATCGATCTCCTCTCTCCCTGACAGGGACGTGCAGCTCTGTGTTTACATACAGAGCTCCACGTCCCTGCTCAGCTACTGAGCACTTGCGTGTGCCCGGCGGCGATCGTTGCCGCCGGGCACTCGCACAGGATCCCCGCAGAGCGGCGGGGGCACCCGCCCGCGGCTTTAAAGGTCAGGATAATGGAGTCCTCTGCCCGCCATCATTTGACGGTGGGCAGATGACAAGTGGTTAAAAAAAAAAAAAAAACAGTAAAGTTAGCCCAATTTTTTTTCATAATGTGAAAGATGAAGTTACGCAGAGTAAATAGATACCCAACATGTCACACTTCAAAATTGCGCACACTCATGGAATGGCGCCAAACTTCGCTACTTAAAAATCCCCATAGGCGACGCTTTAATTACTTTTATTGGTTACATGTTTTTAGTTACGGAGGAGGTCTAGGGCCAAAATGATTGCTCTCGCTCTAACGTTCGCAGAGATACCTCACATGTGTAGCTTGAACACCGTTTTCATATGTGGGCGGGACTTACGTATGCGTTCACTTCTGCATGCGAGCACACAGGGACAGGGGTGCTTTAAAAAAATGGGTATTGCAGAGTATTGGGGTATAGTAGAGTATTGGGGTATTGCAGAGTATCGCGCAGGGTATTGGGGTATTGCAGAGTATTGGGGTATTCCAGAGTATTGGGGTATTGCAGAGTATTGCGCAGGGTATTGCAGAGTATTGGGGTATTGCAGAGTATTGGGGTATTGCAGAGTATCGCGCAGGATATTGGGGTATTGCAGAGTATCGCGCAGGGTATTGGGGTTTTGCAGAGTATCGCGAAGGGTATTGCAGAGTATTGGGGTATTGCAGAGTATCGCGCAGGGTATTGCAGAGTATTGGGGTATTGCAGAGTATCGCGCAGGGTATTGCAGAGTATTGGGGTATTGCAGAGTATCGCGCAGGGTATTGGGGTATTGCAGAGTATTGGGGTATTGCAGAGTATTGCGCAGGGTATTGCAATGTGTTAGGGTATTGCAGAGTATTGGGGTATTGCACAGTATGGGGCAGGGATGGCTGAGCTGGGATGGATGGCTGGATCTGTGACTGCAGTTGTCACAGATCCAGCCACAGCGCTGCTGCTGCCACCCGCTCCCCCCCCCTCTCACACTGTACCGAACAGTACAGAGAGGTGAGGGAGGAACCGGCGTCATCAAATGATGCCGGTTTGTTTACAAGTGATCGCTCCATCATTTGACGGAGCGATCACGTGGTAAACGGCCGCTATCAGCGGCAATTTACCGTAATCCGTGATGCGCCGGGTCTTCCCAGGGGATGCGCAAACGTGGAAGTGCACGAGGACGTCCCAGGGACGTCGTGTCACAGTTACCCCACCGCGCTGTAGCAGTAAAATGTCTATGGCGCGGTGAGCAAGTGGTTAATTATTTGTTTATTTTTACTCTTTTACAATTTTATTTTTTATTATTATTTATTTACTTATTTTTGTATTCTTTTTTCACAGTTTTTTTTTTTTAGGAGCCGCATTGGGGGGCTTTGGTGAAATATCAGGGATCCAAACAGACCCCTGATGTCTCACTTTTGACACAGAGAAAGAGACTGAGGGCAAAGATTCTCCAGTCCCTTTCTCTGCAGAAAAGCAGCAGGGGGAATCTGCGCAGCACAGGGTGATTAGGGTGTGCCCAGGCACACCTGGCACACCCTGTGCGCACGTCTATGAACATGATGTTATTCACAGTACAATATGAACTGAAGATTCTACACTTATCCAAACTGGTGGTCTTGGCAGATGACCAATGGATTAATGTAGCAGAGAGTATGGAAGGGTAGGTATCATTACTAATCTGAATCAGTTGTGTTGTGGTTAACACTGACTGTAGTCTATATGAAACAGCTCATAAACAGCTCATGTGCCAGCTCATAAACATTATTACTTATCTGGGTTTAGTATAGTTTGACCATATGCATACACGAGAGCTTAAGCCGTTAACCATTAACTGCAGAAGCTTGTGTGAGTTAATTTATATATTTTACTACAGCCCTTTTGAATATTAGCATAAAATATGAATGATGTATTAGCACTATCTTTTTTTGTTCATCCAAGTTGCCAATAGATACATTTTTTAATTAACATTTATATAAAATATAGTAAAAAAAAAAAAAGATATTCATAGAGTATAATGACAATAAGGGGTTCATTTACTAGAGACAAATAGGCTGTTCACTTTGCAAGGGAAATTTCCCTTAGCTTAGTGATGTGATGAAAATTCATTATGCCAAAAATACCTAATTACATGTCCTGGTTTTGGGGCTCCCAGGCATTCTGCAGAGGGTTCACATGGGGATGCAGGAACCTGGAGTATTATGTTGGCACAGGTTCACTTTAAAGTTCTAGTTCTCTCTCTCTCTCTCTCTCTATCTCTCTCTCTCTCTCTCTCACTCCTTCTCCTTTTTTTCTGTTTGTTTTAATCATTCAGTAGCCCTGGGTTTAAATAACTTGCACGAGGTATAGCAGGTAAATGTGAAGACTGCTGTCAGAATGCTCTTCCCTTGTCAGGATATGACCATAACTAACTGGCTCGGTACAGTCTAATAAATTCTGCCCCACGGGCAGAGAGACAAAGACAGGTGTACTAAGCATCTTTATAGCTTGGAGCAAAGTGTCTCGTTCTTCTCAGAAAGGCCCCTTACGACCTCCAGATCCAAATATAATGATGGGTCAGATTTCGTAGATCTCTACCAGAGGAATTGACACCTCTTACAATTCAAACACACGATAGAGGTACAATTTCTATATTCAGTGTCTGGAGTTGTCAACAAATAATATTATAGTGATAAGTAATAAGACACAGCTTTAGACTGTAAATTCTTAATAAGAACTTGAGTTTTGAGTTCATATTAACCAGTTGTAGTACATTTTCCCCTGTGATATTGACCTGAAGATGTTAGAAGCAACTATTGTCATGACAGAAAATCTGTCCTTTTCTTCCTTGTTTCCCTGGAAATGTATGCAGGGCTGCTGTTAGAAATCATGGGGCCCCGTACAGCCTACCTGACAGGGCCCCCCTCCGAAAATATCAAATGATACTTTTTCTAAAATGCCACTGACTAGCCATGGCAGAAATGATGCCCATTGAACAAAACCCATTCAGGTGAATATCACTGCTCTGCAAACGCTAAGTACCTCCTCGCCACCTGTCAAATGCTCTCTGAAGGAGGGGAGCACATGGGGGGCCCAAACAGCAGGGGGATGGTGGTCCAGATACCAAGGAAGCAAAAGAAGGAGAAGTCGGCACCACTGCAGGGTGAGCAACAACAGTAAGCAAGCAGGCAGTACAGCTGGCCCTCTTGCTCAGCAGGTGCCGAGCCCCCCATTTGAATTGATGGGGCCTGGGCCCAGTACAGGAGGGCTAGCTGTACTGCCTTATCAGCGGCCCTGATTGTATGTGTATTATGTGCCAAATAAAACAGTCCTTGAAGTAGAGAATAATCCCAGTAAACAACTATTGTATCTTATAGATGAACCCCCACAAAAATGTGCTAGCTTATAAGGGCTTAAAGCTGGGTTCATATTAATGCAGGTCACATGTGTTCCCCGACCCACAGGCAAAATGTGCTGCTCTTTAGCAGATGCGCAAAAGGGACAATAATTCTTAATACTAACCCCCATGCATGGGAAAACATGGTGCATTTTAGGGTGTATAAGCCAAAGCACCATGCCGTTCAAAGCATCCTCGTTTTCAAAAAAAGGTTAAGGACTTTTTCCCCACATTTCCTGCTCAAATGAATGGGCTGCTGCAAATGCAAGCAGCGCTACTCACACAAGTGTGAACCTAGCCACAGTCAAAGAAGGTGACTTATTTATATTATTTACAATTTACACTTTTACACAGCACTAAGAGCAGGGCCAGTGCTACCACTAGGCAGCCGCCTATGGTGCACTGCTGCCTTAGGGCACCCGTCCACTGGAGTTCCACTTCCTACTCTCTTCTCTGTGCAGCAAGTAACAAAGTTTCAGTATCAGCAGGCACCCGCAGCTTCATTCGCACATAGTGTCAGAGGCGCAGCAGGGGCGGAGGACTGTGTCCCGACTCCTGAATGAAAGAAGGAAAACATTGCCTGCTGCACCGCTGCATGATTCTGATCAGTCATCAGTGACCTGTGATTGCTGTCCATGATGTGACCACAGCCAGACAGCTTTGCCTCCCTGTGCATACATGATTCCTAATCCTGTGTCCACAGACCCCTCCCCCCATATTAGAAACCACTCTCCCTCCTTGTCTGTCCTGAACAATACCGGCAACCTCACACAAGTGTTATAGTGCCTGGCGGCAGCGCTCCGGGCTGGGTGACAGGTGGAGCCTGCCTGGAGGAGGCATGAGGAAGACAGAGTTAAAAAATGGTTCCTCGCATACGCTTGGCAGGGTCAAGTCGTCGGAGCCCCAGACCTGGTTAGTGAAATACTGTCACTGTCTGAGATTGCATTATCGCCAATTCATGTAAATGTATTTAATGTATAAAGACTGATCTGTCCATGTACTGAGGGGTCAGGTCCCCCCTTCCCTGCCCCCCCTTCCCCCCTTTCTTATTGGTAGGCTGCATTGATGGGCACTGGTGGGCTGCATTGATGGGTGCTGATGAGGCTGTATTTGATGAGCACTGATGAGGCTGCATTTGATGGGCGCTGTTAGGCTGCATGGATAGGTGCTGATGAGACTGCATTGATGGGTGCTCATGTGGCTGCATTGATGGGTGCTGGTGAGGCTGCATTGATGGATACTGGTAGGCTGCATTGATGGGTGCTGATGAGGCTGCATTTGATTGGCGCTGGTGAGGTTGAATTGATGGGCACTGGTAGGCTGCATTGATGGGCGTTGGTGAGGCTGCATTTGATGGGGGTGGAGTCAGGGTGGATCGAAAAGGCACAAAAGGAGGTTTTGCCTAGGGTGTCAAAAAACCTTGCACCAGCCTTGAGTAGGAGTAGTTTTCACTATACTCCTGGTGCTCTGACAGCAGATGAAGCTCTGCTACAAAACAAACACACCCACAGCTCCTCTCTGCTGTCTGTTATAAATGAGTTCACATAAAACAAATTGCCTGTGATTGGAAAGGAAGAGAGGAGTGGAAGAGAGTCTATTACTCTTTGATGATAAAGCATGTGTCACTGCTAAATGTATCTGATAAAAGGTTTTTTTTTTCCAAACTGAAATGAATCAGATTGGGATGCTTCTACATCAAGCTAATTGTTAAAAGTAAAAAATCAATTTCACAGCCAAATAATTTGCACTGTCAGCATACACTGTTGCTGAGACTGTCCGTAATATTGTATTGTTCAGGAACACTATGTACAGCTTCAGCCCTCAAGCATGTTATTAAAGGATTAGTGTATTTTCACTTTTGTCCTCAAAGTCACATGAAGAGATCCACTCCCTGTTGTACAATATATTTTCTGCAATAGTAATTGTCCCCAATGGCAATGCTCAGCTTCCCATGCTTTTTTTTTTTTGGTAGTTTGCCTATTAGCCCCTAAAATGGCCAGAATTTAACTATAGATTGACCATGGACTTCAATGGGATTTGACTCAAAAAGATTTGGCGAAACAAACCTAGACAAATTTAGCCATCACTATTGGTGAGATTCATCCCTCTATTGGTATTGGTGACTAGTGTTGCCAAGAAACACAATGAGGGGGGAAATACATTTTCCAAAACAAGCCCATCGCTATTGGTGAGGTTTACCCCTGTATATGTATTGGTGACCATTGTTGGCAAGAAAGACAGTGAGAGAAAATCCAAACTCTTCCCTGAATGGTACACAAATAGCACAAAACCACCTGGAAGAAGTATTAAAGTAGAACTATAGCCAAAACTTTTTTTTTCATAACGGATAAAGTGATGGAGGGTTATAACCCTTGCCATCGTTGTCCCATTATGAAGATTTCCCTTCACTTCCTGTCCCATAGCCAAAAAGGAAGTGAGAGGAAATCCCTTCAAATGAAGGGAATTTCTTGGGGACCCCCAGGTCACCAGAACTATTGTTCCCATTGGAATATTTCCCCTCTATACAACACAAAATTGGTGATTTTCTTTTACTTTCACTTTTAATGATAATGGTAAACAGGACAAATAGAGAGGGTGAATCTCCCTAACGGGGGGGCACAAGCAGCAATGAAAACTGATACAAGTTCCAATCCCTCGTCCTCTATCCAAAACTAATAAAAAAGTTTTGCCCTTAGTTATACTTTAACTCTTCCCTACACCAGTGTTTCTCAACTCCAGTCCTCAAGTACCCCCAACAGGTCATGTTTTCAGGCTTTTCATTATTTTGCACAGGTGATTTGATCAGTTTCAATGCCTTAGTAAAAACCACAGCTGTTTCATCTATAGGGAAATCCTGAAAACTTGACCTGTTGTGGGTACATGAGGACTGGAGTTGAGAAACATTGCCCTACACTATACAAAACAAGTAACTTTTGGCTATGGATACACTTTAAGGCCCTGTACACACGATCAGACCGGTCTGATGAGACTGGTCTGACTAACCGTTTTCATCAGACAACTCTGAACTTGTCTGATAGTCTGATGTGCGTACACACCATCGGACCAAAATCCGATCAGACCAAAACGCGGTGACGTAAAACACAATAATGTGCTAAAAAAATGAAGTTCAATGCTTCCAAGCTTGCGTCGACTTGATTCTAGGCATGCGTGGGTTTTTGGTCCGATGCTTTTGTGTACTAACCATCGAACCTGTCCGACGGACATGTGTCCATCAGACAGGTTTTAAAGAATGTTTTAAAACTTTGGTCTGACAGACAACGGTCTGCAGACCAGTTTCATCAGACCGGTCTGATCGTGTGTACAGGGCCTAAGGCTTGTGGTTATTATGCATTTTTTTTATGCGATTTGTGAAAATGTGTCTAATGATCAGCTCCTGTTGAACAGTCATGTTGGAAAACCAGCATTGAATCAGCTCTTGCAGCCAAAAGCTGCAGCGCTGATCTGTGCTTTCTGACAGGGGAAATTCCCTGTTGTCAGAATACAATACTGCGGTGAGAGAGATTCACACATCTACGTATCACTTCCCACCAGTTGACCAAAAAAAAATATGCATGTATACCCAGGCTTGTTGCCTAAATAAAATTACTCTTTCTTAACCCACTTTTATTTCATTCACTCTAGGAATGTAATGTAAGTAACTCCATTGCTCTTCAGCTTGACAATATCTTTTTTTTAGTCAGGCCTATGCAAATTGGTTGCGGCTTAAACCGCATCTAATACGCAGAACATTTCTAAATACATTGTTTTCAATTAGGCCGGTTCACATATGTGCGATGCATTCGCACTGCGCATTGCAGAAAAAACGTGTGCGGATTTTATGCCTTGCGGTGCGGCTCAGGTGCAAATTCAGGCCCATTATCTCCTATGGGTACGCAGCTGATTCGCAGATGTGTTCAGTTCTCTTCAGGAATTCCTGTCATTCAGCTCAATACACTTCTCCCCCACTCTCCTCTCACCTGTAACTTCTCCCAGGTCTCCAAATTCGCAGCTAAAATGCAATGGATCTGCTGAACACTTCTCTTATCTATCTGCAGAGATAAGAGAGCTGAAATTCCCACCGCACAAGTGTGATTCCGGCCTCAGACAGTTGCAATACCTTAGCAATATCCTCTTATTTTAGTCAGACAATTGCAATACCTTAGCAATATCCTCTTATTTTAGTCAGACAATTGCAATACCTTAGCAATATCCTCTTATTTTAGTCAGATTACTGTATTTTTCCTGGTCCTGTATTGAATGGCTGCTCTGCTTCATAGTAACCACAGTGGGTCAATTGCATGGCATGGCCACCATTCAGAGAAGGCCTTGCATTTTTCTAAGTGAATGCAAAGCTTTCTTTGGTTGGATGAAGTGGAGAGGCAGTGTCCCGATCTTCACCTCGTCTAATCAGGGGACAGTTTGCGTTGATTGTGAAAAATGCTCTCTGAATGGTGGGGGTGCTGAGCGAGCGATCCCTTTTAGTTACTATGCAACAGGGCAGCCATTCAGAATACTATGAGGATCACCGTAGTAGCAAGGACTACTACAGTGATTTCCAGCTTCCACTGGTTTGGAATATGCATACTTACAGTGGCCTAACCTGGACCAATGGAAGGATGCAATACAAATCATACCTGGATTTCAGCTTTAATTCATATTGTTGTCTTTTTTGCTTAAAACATACTTAAAAACATTACAGTACGAAGACAAAGAGTGCCAAGGGAGTGTGCAGTTGGATAACATAAAAAGAGATGCTCCTGTCAGCCAGCTCAGTGAAGTGTTCCAGACACAACAGTGACAGCTGCTGAGCACATACATAAATACAAACACAATAATTTTGGTTGTAGAACTTGCAGACAGAACAGAATGGACACAGTGGTGACAGGAACAGATGCAGGATACTGCACCGGAGAGCATGTAGGAGATGGTGGAAACTTCCATTGCATGTTATACATAACTAAGACAGGTGTAAAGTGTTTACACTGAAGAAGGAAGGCTACTCAAAGAGTCTGGTCAGATTACCTATGACCCAAAATGACTCACAGCTTATTGCTATGGTAACATTAAGCAAACCATTTTTGATGGACACAGAGCATTTGGAAAATATCAAAGTACATTTTTTCCAAACTCTTGTTGCATAGAGGATACTATTTAAGGCCTAATATTTCCACTTCTAAATATTAAGTGGATCTCCAGTACTTTCCATATCAATCAGTTCATTGATACTCAAGGGGATGTTAAAAAGACACCTGTCATGACAGAAATATGTGGACTGCTATTGTAGATCTCTCTCTCTGAAATCTGTAGTAGCCTGTATGTCTCTGTCTTTAGTATTGTATGAGTCTCTGACCCAACACAAGCATTAAACCAGCAAAGTCAGCAAATCCTGATCTACATGTACTGTATAACTGTAAAGAAAAAGTAATTGCGCAAAGTGCAAATTATGCACTTTGCGCAATTACTTTTACTTTTTCGTTACAGTTGTTCTTTTTCAGGTGTTGTGTTTACACTTTTGTTTTTGCTGCATTGTTTTTTCTGTGTGTTTAGGGCGACCTTGTAATTTTAGCCCAGAAGCCCCCCCCCCCCTTTTTCATACATGTACTGTATGCTCCAGGTAATTTGCAATTCAATAAATAATTTCCCCATTTTCCAAAACATAAAATCAGCAAGTAGCAATTAAAAAATTATAGAAAAACAAATATCAATAAACATTAATAAAGTGGTTCTAAAGGTAAAAGTTTTTTTTTTATCTTAAAGCGGAGTTGCACCCAAAAATGTTAATTTCGCTTTAAGTGAAGGTTGCCCCCTGACATGCCCCATTTTTTTTGGGGGGGGGAGTGGATACCCTCTTTTTAGAGATAATCACTTCCTCCCGGGGGTTCCACAGCGCCAGAAAGAAGTTCACCTCTCCCCCCCTCCCAGAAGATTGCCTGGCCAATCACAGCACGCAGCATGGCTCGCACATGCGCAGTGTGTGCCTGGCTGTAAAGCCACAGCTGAGCGCCCACAGTCAGAATGCCAGTGCCACGGAGAGGAGGGGAGAGGGACATTTTTTAGGGATCTTAGTTTTTAATAAGGGACTTGTCATACGTTTGGATTTCTAGGAGACATTGTTTTTATTTTGTGAACGAGTAGGAGTACTATGTAACCCATATTCATTCATGTGTGGTTGGCTCATAACTAGGGGCCCTTTATTAATAAAGGGGGCTTCCAGATTCTGATAAGCTCCAGGTCGGCAATCTCACACAACCACTGACCCAAGTTATTGGGAAGAGGCCCCTGTCCTCATTAACTTGGTGACAAAGTGCTTTGCCAGAGGGAGTCCCCCTGGCAAAGCACCACCCCATGTTAAGAACATGTGGCATGGTATGGTTCAGAGTGGGGGGAGATGCATGCTTCCCTCCTTCCCTGACCAGCCAGGGTTCATGCTTGGTATAAGGGACTGGTATGAATTTTTAGGGCGGACCTCAGGCATTTTTTTTGCATGGAGATCCCCCTAAAACACATACCAGCACCAAAGGGTTGATAAGGAGCAGATGTTAGCACTGACATCTGCAAGGCACCCCAAACACTTGCTCCACATCTCCTTCTCGGTGCCCAAGCTCCTAAGGATGTGCCTGATTTTTTTCTTTTGCCAAGGCTGCAGTGTCATTCCTGGCACCTCAGATACAGGCAGCGGCAGTTCAGAGTGAGGGAGGCTCTCCTTAGCTTATTTCCAGCTCTGGTCTCATGACCCAGCTGAGAGAGGACTTCTCCTCACTATGAACCGTCTGGTCTGGTGAGTGAGTTTTATGGAGGGGGAAGAGCTATACTAGTTGGGGAGATCTGCACTGGGGGGTATATCTATACTGTGGAAAGATCTGTCCTGGGGCAAGATCTTTACTGGAGGGAGAGCTGTACTAGGGGGAAGAGCTTTACTGGGGGAGGATCTGTACAAGTGGGAGGGGGGAGGTCTGTACAGCAGGGGATTTTGGCTTGAGGAGGAAGGTACAAACGCCAGGAGATCATCAGTGTAGGCTGGTGACGGAAAGAGCCTAGTGCTTACATGACTGAGAAAGAAGGTGGAAAGGGGTTACTATACTCTGCTGTGAGCTAGACCCACATGCAGTACCATGCAGATGTGGGTCTGGCTTGTAATGTTTCCTGCAGATAATGGGCTCTGCAGGAGTGCTTTCATAAACACTTCATGCACTGGTCTGGTGGAACCCTATCCATACATACTCCTTAGGGAGTTTGACCACTTGTAGGGCAAAAGATTTCTAATTGGGGTTGTTTCCCTGCTCTGCAGCTTGTTTATCTTGTGGGGGCCACAGAGCATCATCCAGACCAGTGCTGTGGTAACAGAAGATTTTGTCTATTTGTTAAGGGACACCACCACTGGTCCCAATGTGATATATATCCAGGTGCGGGTGCGTGTCAAAATCCTTCTGCGCAGCACAACTGTCAAATTGGGACCCAATAGACTTTAGTAGGACTGCCTGTGTGCAGATGCACGGAACACCTGTGCATCTCGTGTGGGTACAGGTTTACAGATACTGTATATACGCCTGCGTGAATAAGGGCTAAATGTATATTCAGTTTTTCCCAGTCACACTCTTTTAAAAAGTCCTTTGCTCGGATTGAGGGAGCGTATAATAATTTTAATATTTGTGGGAAAATATCTACAGTATAAGGCATAGAAATGTTGCACAGATGGATATGGCATAAAGCATTCAAATTCTGCATTCTTGGCTACCTGAACTTGGAAACCATGGGCCAGATTCAGGTACAATTGCCCTGGCGCAGAGTATCAGAGATACACTACGCCGCCGTATTTTACCTGGCTCTAAGACGAATTCAGGTAGATTTCGTCCCGTAAGGTACGGTGGCGTAGTGTATTTCTCGCGGTGGAATCGAAATACGCGATTAGGGGGCGTGAAGCATTTAAATTAAGTGCGTCCCCGCAGCGATCGAACTGCGCATGCTCCATTCAGAAATTTTCCGCCGTGCATTGCGCGAAATAACGTCGTTACGTCAGTTCTTTTTTGAGTAGCGTCGTTTACTTACATTCCTATTCCCGGACGACTTAAGCAAAAAATTAAAAAAGAATTGAAATTCGACGCGGGAACGACGGCCATACTTAACATGGGCCATCTAACTATAGACCAGCTAATAGCTGGTATAACTTTACGCAGCAAAAAGATGACTACAGATGCCGTAAGAGATTGCGAAGGACGATCGTAACTTCGTGGATCGGCGGAAAAAGCTCATTTGCATACCCCGACGCGGAAAACGACCCGAACTCCACCCAGCGGCCGCAAAAAGATTGCAGCGTAGATCCGAAGGCGTACGAAGACGTAAGCCTGTCGGATCGAAGCCCAAAGCCGTCGAATCATGGTTTGAGAATTCAAACTAATGATACGAAGCGGGTAATTTGAAAGTACTCCGGTCTAACAGGAGATAGACCGGAGTAAGGGCTCTGTGAATCTGGCCCCATGTCTATAAGATACAAAAGTCATACTGCGGGAGAGTTAAATTATGATTGTAGGTTATCTGAGACGTCTCACCCTTTCACACTTTCTATTGACAGACAAGTGATTGGGTAACAGAGACTGGGCTTAGGGAGCACTTGCATTGCAACAATGCAACGTTGCCATATTAGATATCACATTGTCAACAGCATCTGCTACAGACAGTTATACAATGCACAATCTCTGAATAACCCGCAATTATGTATATTAAGTTGGAGCATTGTTTTAAAATTAAGCTTCTATCTCAAAAGTGCTATCCACAAACAAGTTACAGTGCATTTTTAGAAGGATTTTATGTGATAGACCAACACAAAGTAGCACATTATTGTGAAGTGGAAGGAAAATAATAAATGGATTTCCAAATTTTTTACATATAAAAATCTGAAAATTGTGGCGTGCATTTGTATGCAGCCCCCCTGAGTCAATACTTTGTAGTACCAAAAACTGACAGCTCAGGAGGAGCAGTTGTACTAACTATGCAATGTTAGTACAGTAATCTCCCCTGCTGATGCTACTTGACATTCGGCTCATGTGTACTAGGCTTAAGAGATAGTGAGTTAGAATGAGATAGAAAGCTCCAGAGGAAAGGGAAGGCTCTGGAGAAATCATGGAGACAACCATGGGAAGGTTGTAAGGAGTTAGGGAGCAGGAGGTCTTAGGAAGTACAAGGAGGATGGTTTGGTTGGTGATTTGAGATAAGGTTGGCTTTGTATGTTGTGGTTGGTATTTAGCATTTTTTGTGTTGAGAGAGTGGAAGCCAGTGGAGGTATTGGCTTTGCAGAGGGTTTTTTCTCAAATTTGACAGTAGAAGTGGAAATAATCTCTACTGTTAGGGTAGTATAAAGTGATGTAGCGCTACTCTTTTCTTTTTGCAATTTATACTGTAATCTTACATTCTAAGGGGGTTACACCCAATCCCAAACCTAATAGGAAATGGACAATCCTGCGGCCTTTGTAAGAGGCATCATTTTACAATATTGCTAAATATGCAGAGCCATTAAATGGCTCATGCCATGAACATGCACATGTTTTCGATCATGGACGTCTAATAAAGCACGAAACAATGCACATAGGAACACGCACACAACAGCTTGCATGCGAACGTACAGATACTTGCGCCTGGCGGCCTATTTAAATCAGGGCTCTGCATGAGTACATTTCTGAATGGTGTTTCAGCTTGAGTTCCTGTTTTTCTTGATCCTGAATCTGCTTAACCGTGTTATTGACCTGGCTTTTGTCTGACCCACTTGTAGCTTACCCTTGTCTGGACTCTTGTCAAAGATTTTGTCTAACATATCTGTACTTTGCTGCCTGCATGTTGGAAACCTCTGCTCATTCCTGCCCCTGATCCCGTTCATGGTTTGGTGCCTTCCTGCTTGATTGTTACTGAATTCAGCTTGTGACCAGGCTCTGCTCTCTAATGGACCGGGTTAGTTCCAGGTGCCCACCTCACTGTGCTTCTGCTCACCTGACACCCGCCCTAGCAAGCTCAAATCTTTAGTTCAATTTTTTGGCATGTGCGTCTTTCTATTTTGCTAGCAACCCATCTGCCTACTTCCAGAGGTGCTCAGACTAGAAATATGTGAGAGGCCACTCTCATCATCTCAAATCTCCAGAGAAGTGTTTCTTAACCTTTTTTCAGTCAAGGCACTCTTTAAAATTATGCAAAATCACAAGACACCCCAAAATCCCAATTAGCGTATATTGATTGGTTTGTGCAAAAGTTATAGCATTTACAAAATATAGGATAATTTTATTCATTTATTTTTACTCAATAGTAATGGCAGCGATCAGCAAATTATAGCGGGACTGCGATATTACAGCAGACATTCTGAGACTAACTGACACTTTTGACACTTTTGAGGACCAGTGACACTAATATAGTGATGAGTGCTAAAAAATGCACCGTCACTGTACTAATGAAACTGTCTGGGAAGGGGTTAACATCATGGGCAATTAAAGGGTTAACTGTGTGCCTGACCAGTGTTTTTTAAACTGTGGGGGGAGGTGTTTTCACTAGGGAAAGACACAGATCCTAGTCCCTGCTTTGCAGGAACAAAGGATCCATGCCTTCCCTTCTGTCAGAATGACGATCTACCTTGTTTACATAGGCAGACTGCCATTCTGCCTCTCAGCTGGATGATCCGCGGATGCCAGTAGACATTGAGTCCATGGTACCTGCCACTGGGCTCCCACTGTGTGTGTTCACAGTTAGGCCCTGTACACACGTCCGAGAACCTTGTCGGGCTAAACTCATCGTTCCACCCGACGAGGTTCCTGATGAGCGGTCGAAAAGCTCATCGAGCCAAATTTCCTCATTGAACAATGAGGAAAAAGAGAGCATGCTCTTTTTGGCTCGACGAGCGTCCCGACGGGACGCTCGTCGAAAAGAATACACACGATCGAGCTTGTCGCCAGAATATGTCTCCCAGCGAGCTTCTCGCTGGATTCTGCCGAGAAGCTTGGTCGTGTGTATGCGCGGGCCCCCTACCCGGAAGAGCCGGATCAGGCATATATATATGTATATATATACCCTTAAAGCATGTGATTGTGCTGTGTAATTTGGCCCCTTGTAGAAATTAAAATACCTGGCTGATCCTGCCTGGTTCTGGTCAGTTTATTTGCCTCCGTCATCCGCAGCTCTCCTCTGTCCCCTTCTGCCCCCCCCCCCCCGCCTGTCTTCTTGTGACAGTGCCACTTTGCTCCCCTTTCCCTTCCTGCTGCTATTATAATGTTATCATAATCATACCATCCTCTCTGTTAGATAACATTATGTGGGCACTTTTAACCCCTTAAAATTGCCCCGCTAGTGCATGAAAAGCGCAGCAAAAACTACGGTAAAGAAATGCTTTACTGCCAACGCCCGGGGCTCTGACAGTGTGAAAGTGCTCTAAACGTCCGTTTACCAGTAGCAGTGTACATGAGGCCTTAGACGCCAGTTCAAATTTGTGTCCCCAAACTTTGCTTAGCCAACAGAGTACAAATGTGTATATACAGTATAGATGTGTTTAGATAGTGATATGTTTCTATGGTGGGAAACATTAACAGCGCTGTATGGGTTAATTTAAGTAATCTGTGGATCCCAAAAAAACACATAAAATCTGCTAAAATTATCTAAAAAAAAATCACATTAATAATGATTAGTATGTAAGATAATAATTAGACATGTGCACAGAATTTTTTTTCGTTTTGTTCCGTTTCGTATGGTCCCGTCTGTTCATTTCCGTTCGTTTTTTGTAAGACGCCCGTTTTCCCGTTCGTTCCCGTTCGTTTGTCGTACGACGTGATTTTTTCGTATTCTGATCGTTTCGTATTTCCGTTACCGTTTTATTTTCGTACATGCGGGATGATTCGTTATTCTGTTTAATTCATGTCCGTTTCTTGTTAGACAATAATTATCGTGAATTTTCGTCAATTTGCATTCTGTGTATCTTGAATGCTTTTCTTTTGTTAGTGTCAGTTGTATGTTCATTGTTCAATGACATCTATAACAAAAGAATTTCATTATGTATATTGAATGAATTCCTTTTTCTGTTTTCTGTGTATTCAAAATACTGAAGGCAAATTTTTTGTTATAGGTGTCATATCAACATACGAAAATAACAAAAGAAACGTGTTCAAATGCAAATAATAACAATAACAAAAGATTTGCCTTTAGCATTTTGAATACACAATACAAACAGAAAAGGGAATTCATTCAATATACATAATGAAATTCTTTTGTTATAGATGTCATTGAACAATGAACATACAACTGAAAACGAACACAAAACGAATTCAAACAAAATACACAATGCAAATCTATTGATACAGATTTCATTTTCGTTATTTTGCCGTTTTCGTTTTGTCGTTTTTTCCCGTCGGATCGTTCGTTCGTATTTGCGGTCGTTCGTTATGCGGCTCATCCGTTATCCCGTCGTTTTCGTATTTTGGTGCTTTACCGTTTTCGTATGTACACATTATCCCGCGGGTACGAAAATGAAAATTTTCGTACGAAAATAACATTCGTACGAACGGGAATGCACATATCTAATAATAATAATGTCCAGCAATGAATAAACATTAGCAGCAATCATATATATATATGTTGTCAGATCTGGCTGAATCATTAGCAAAGTCTCTTTAAAGAAATCATATGCTTCCAGTGAGGGGTTAATCTTGTCTGTATCTCTCTGCTCTTTGCAAGGGTGTCTCCCTTAGGAGTTCTACTCACCAGATAGTAGTGATATGTGTGCCTGTAGAAATCAAAGGTAAGGCCTCCTCTTCAGTTCAGGTATTCTCATTCCTCTTACTCTCCACCAGAAAACCAAGTTAATGTCACCCAGGTGATTAGTGTTGGTTCATGGAAATTGATTCATGAGTGGTCATGAAAGTGAAGAGAGAGGAGAAGAATATAGTGTAATACAGTTTTATTCAAGATTAAATGCCCCACACTAGCATATGCTTACAATGTGTATGCGATAAAAACAGCACATCAAAGAGACACTGGAATGCGGATAGCTGTGGGTAGCTGTGCTTGTCAGCTCGGCTTACTCTGCTGGTCATGTAGCCACGCCCTGACGTGTTTCGTGATTGGTGCTCACGTCTTCAGAGGGCCCTCTGAAGACATGAGCACCAATCACGAAACGCGTCAGGGCGTGGCTACACGACCAGCGTACAACATACACACGAGGAGTCATCTGGACCCGAGATCCAGCAGAGTAAGCCGAGCTGACAAGCACAGCTACCCGCAGCTATCCGCATTCCAGTGTCTCTTTGATGTGCTGTTTTTATCGCATACACATTGTAAGCATATGCTAGTGTGGGGCATTTAATCTTGAATAAAACTGTATTACATTATATTCTTCTCCTCTCTCTATGATTTCTTTAAAGAGACTTTGCTAATGATTCAGCCAGATCTGACAACATATATATATATGATTGCTGCTAATGTTTATTCATTGCTGGACATTATTATTATTATCTTACATACTAATCATTATTAATGTGATTTTTTTTTAGATAATTTTAGCAGATTTTATGTGTTTTTTTTGGGATCCACAGATTACTTAACCACTTAAGACCCGGACCAAAATGCAGGTAAAGAACCTTGCCCCTTTTTGCGATTCGGCACTGCGTCGCTTTAACTGACAATTGCGCGGTCGTGCGACGTGGCTCCCAAACAAAATTGGCGTCCTTTTTTCCCCACAAATAGAGCTTTCTTTTGGTGTTATTTGATCACCTCTGCGGTTTTTATTTTTTGCGCTATAAACAAAAATAGAGTGACAATTTAAAAAAAAATGCAATATTTTTTACTTTTTGCTATAATAAAAATCCCCCAAAAATATATAAAAAAACATTTTTTTTCCTCAGTTTAGGCCGATACGTATTCTTCTACGTATTTTTGGTAAAAAAAATCGCAATAAGCGTTCATCGGTTGGTTTTCGCAAAATTTATAGCGTTTACAAAATAAGGAATAGTTTTATTGCATTTTTATTATTTTTTTTCTTTTACTACTAATAGCGGCGATCAGCGATTTTTTTCGTGACTGCGACAATATGGCGGACACTTCGGACAATTTTGACACATTTTTGGGACAATTGTCATTTTCACAGTAAAAAATGCATTTAAATTTGCATTGTTTACTGTGGAAATGACAGTTGCAGTTTGGGAGTTAACCACAGGTGGCGCTGTAGGGGATGTGTGCCTATGTGGTTTGTTTACTACTGTAGGGGGGTGTGGCTGTAGGTGTGACGTCATCGATCGCGTCCCCCTATTACAGGGATGACGCGATCGATGCTACAGCCACAGAGAAGCACGGGGAAGCCGTGTGTACACACGGCTCTCCCCGTTCTTCCGCTCCAGGGACGGATCGCCGCACTGCAGCGGCGATCCGGTCCCGGAGCTTCGGACCGGGTCGCGGGCGCGCGCCCGCGGGCGCGCGCCCGCGACCCACGGCTGGGTACTAAAATCAACGTATATATACGTTGATGTGCCCAGCCGTGCCATTCTGCCGACGTAAATGTGCAGTAGGCGGTCCTT
Organism: Rana kukunoris; assembly: GCA_029574335.1. Taxonomy (NCBI): domain Eukaryota; kingdom Metazoa; phylum Chordata; class Amphibia; order Anura; family Ranidae; genus Rana; species Rana kukunoris. Next base: position 221,239,358 of record CM056052.1, read on the forward strand.
AAGTGGTTAAATTAACCCATACAGCGCTGTTAATGTTTCCCACCATAGAAACATATCACTATATTTACTTCTTTTCACTATAATAGCTGCTTATCTGCACAAACCTTTTACATAGCGTTAGCTTTACATCACTATAGTGCGCTAGGATCAGATTTGCCTAAAAAACAGACTCTGATATTTTCATTCTTACATAGATGTGTTTAGGCTCTAGCAAATGTTACATTTGTATTATTCTAGATTATTCTGTATTATTCTAGAACATAGAGGAGAGTTCAGGGGCAGCTGAAAAGAATGCCCGACTGCTCCTAAGGCTACGTTGACACTGGGGTGGGGGGCCCTAGCGGTAAAGCCACTATTATGGCAGTGCTTTTTGAACGCTAGCGGGGCGCTTTTAACCCCCACTAGCGGCCAAGGAAAGGGTAAATAGCGCCCGTTTTGTGGCGCTGCTGAATCGCGTTGCAGGCGCTTCATTTCAATGAGCAGGGGCGGTGGAGGAGCGGTGTTAAAGCAATCAGGCTTTCACACTGGGGCTGCAGAAGAGGCAGTTTACAGGCGCTATAATTTTCGCAAAAACAACTGTAAAACACCACAGTGGGAAAGGGGTGTAAACGTCTGTTTACCAGCAGCAGTGTACATGAAGCCTTATGTACACAGAGCTGTAGATGTAAATATTTTCCTGGAAGCCTAGAACTGGTAGCTAAATTAGGAGATAATATTTGAGTTGAGTAGTTTTGGAAAAAAAAAACCTAGTTAGAACTTGGGAATGACCTTCTTCATTGCTGTATGGGTTCAGCTGTTTGCAGTTTTTGTTTGCCCTGTTTGTATCTTGGCCAACAACTCTTAATACTTATTGCTTTTGCTTTCTGATGGCAGCCAGAAACACTTGAAGAGTGTGGACAGATGATGGCAAGTTTGCCAGTATGACACGTTTAATTGGTATTTACACACACTGTTGGGTTCAAGCATGTTGGTGTTTTTAGAATTTGCCACTGACAACAATGCTGACATAGCATCCCCTCTGTAAGTTTACAAACATTTAAACATAAGATATATATATACAGTATCTCACAAAAGTGAGTACACCCCTCACATTTTTGTAAATATTTTATTATATCTTTTCATGTGACAACACTGAAGAAATTACACTTTGCTACAATGTAAAGTAGTGAGTGTACAGCTTGTATAACAGTGTACATTTGCTGTCCCCTCAAAATAACTCAACACACAGCCATTAAAGTCTAAACCGCTGGCAAAAAAAGTGAGGGACACCCCTAAGTGAAAATGTCCAAATTGGGCCCAAAGTGCCAATATTTTTGTGGCCACCATTATTTTCCAGCACTGCCTTAACCCTCTTGGGCATGGAGCTCACCAGAGCCTAACAGGTTGCCACTGGAGTCCTCTCCCACTCCTCCATGACGACATCACGGAGCTGGTGGATGTTAGAGACCTTGCGCTCCTCCACCTTCCATTTGAGGATGCTTCACGGATGCTCAATAGGGTTTAGGTCTGGAGACATGCTTGGCCAGTTCATCACCTTTACCCTCAGCTTCTTTAGCAAGGCATTAATCGTCTTGGAGGTCTGTTTGGGGTCATTATCATATTGGAATACTGCCCTGCAGCCCAGTCTCCTTAGGGAGGGAATCATGCTTTGCTTTGGTATGTCAATGAACTGTAGTTTCCCAGTGCCGGCAGCACTCATGCAGCCCCAGACCTTGACACTTCCACCAATATGCTTGACTGTATCTTTGTACTCCTCACCTTGGTTGCCGCCACACACGCTTGACACCATCTGAGCCAAATAAGTTTATCTGGGTCTCATCAGACCACAGGACATGGTTCCAGTAATCCATGTCCTTAGTCTGCTCGTTTTCAGCAAACTGTTTGTGGGCTTTCTTGTGCATCATCTTCAGAAATGACTTTCTTCTGGGATGACACCCATGCAGACCAATTTGATACAGTGTGAAGCGTATGGTTTGAGCACTGACAGGCTGACCCCCCACCCCTTCAACCTCTGCAGCAATGCTGGCAGCACTCATATGTCTATTTCCCAAAGTCAACCTCTAGATATAATCCTGAGCATGTGCACTCAGCATCTTTGGTCAACCATCGTGAGGCCTGTTCTGAGTGGAACCTGTCCTGTTAAACCGATGTATGGTCCTGGCCACTGTGCTGCAGCTCAGTTTCAGGGTCTTGGCAATCTTCTTAAAGCCTAGGCCATCTATATGTAGAGCAACAATTCTTTATTTTCAGATCCTTAGAGAGTTATTTGCCATGAGGTGCCATGCTGAACTTCCAGTGACCAATATGAGAAAGTGAGAGAGATAAGACCAAATTTAACACACGTGCTCCCCATTCACACCTGAGACTTTGTAACACTAACAAGTCACATGACACCGGGGAGGAAAAATGGTTAATTGGGCCCAATTGTGTGTTGAGTTATTTTGAGGGGACAGCAAATTTACAAGCTGCATACACACTACTTTACATTGCAGTAAAGTGTCATTTCTTCAGTGTTGTCACATGAAAGGATATAATAAAATATTTACAAAAATGTAAGGGGTGTACTGACTTTTGTGAGATACTGTATGTATATATATATACACACAGTGGGGAAAATAATTATTTGATCCCCTGCAGATTTTGTACGTTTTCCCACTTAAAAATAAATTAAGGGTCTATAATTTTTATCATAGGTGTATTTTACTTAATAGAGACAGAAAACATGACATACTTGGTGGAGAAACCTTTGTAGGCAAGCACAGATGTAAGATGTTTCTTGTAGTTGTTTACCAGGTTTGCACACGTCTCAGGAGGGATTTTGATCTTCTCTAAATCCTTACATTTCCTAATCACTAATGTTGTGCTCCACAGTCAATATACGTAAGCATAGAACACACCGGTCAGCACTCTCTGCCATTGGCTGAGATCAGATGCCAATCAGTAGACCTTTTCCGCCCTTGCCCCAAGTGCCCGGCTTCTGTCGGACCGGCTGCCATACGCAGGCCTGTTGGAACCTGACAGGCGAAGCAAGCAATTGCCGGGGGCCCCGAGCTGGCCAGGGGCCCCAGCAGGGAGGGCCCTTGCCGCACCGCTGCGTCCTCCTGCAGTCCGGTCGGCTGTGTACCATAACCGCACGGTACAGGAGATTTAGGTTCCTGTTCCCGGCTGGACTGATAGGAAGTGCACACATTGAGTGTTCACTTCCTTTCAGTCCGGCCCCGGGAACAGCAAACTGAATCTCCTGTACCGCACGGTTATGGTACACGGCCGACCGGACTGCAGGAGGATGCAGCGATGCAGCAAGGTCCCTCCCTGCTGGGGCCCCTGTGCGGACACCAAAATATACCGGTGTGTGCGTGTGAGGCGGAGGATAGAGGTAAGCCGCCAACCGCCCCCCCAGCTTCTCAACTCAAATGTCACATTTTTATTTATTTTTGCTTGGGGCCCCCAAATTTCTTCAAATGGCCCTGGCTGATACCACCCGATATTTGGCCTGTGTGTATGGGGCTTAAGTGACACTGCACTAATTTGTGGAATCCAGCCATATGGAGCAAGATCCAGATGACGTCAGAACGACGAAACCGGTCGAGCGAACGTTCCTTAGAGCTACAGCATATATTTTCTAAAGGCTTTTTAAACTGCATGTAAATTGTGAGTACCCATTGTTTATCAATAAATAATTTTACTTGGCACAAAACGGTATCACGCTATTGGGCACTTTCGTTTTATCCTATCTTCCCTATGAGCGGCTGAATGGTTGGATTAGATCCCATGTGAGGAAACCAGGCAGATCCTACTGAAGTGTGGAGTTTTACTGAGAAAGCCCATCACCCCTGCAGGGGTAGTTGGATCCGGTGAGTGCGGGACCATTGGGGGAGAGCACTGAATGAACCACTGACGGCTATACCTGCATGAAGCACATATCACTTTATATTCTTTGGAAGCAATCCTGAAAATATTTTTATATTTTTATAAAACTGGACTTTTTTTGGATTATTATTATCATCATCATTTAATATTGCAACACTTATTTTGGGAATTTTTATCACTAGGAATTGGACTTTTTAGGATTTATAAATTATTTATTTTTTCAATTTTTTCAATCACTATTTTTTCAATCACTAATTATCAATTAACATTCAATTTATTTTGTGTTATATATATTTTGACTAGGACCAGCACTTTTGATTTGGACAGACACCATCTATATGTATATTTGCACATTCTTTATTTCTAGTAGGCGCCATTACCTGCTATTTTTTACCTATTCTTCACTCCCACCTAGGTGGGTTTTTATGTAGGGGCAGCCACTTCAAACTCAATCACTTTGTATTTTTATCACATCACTATTTTATTTAAATTGTCTGTGGCGCAGATTCATCTCTTTTTACCTATGGAGCAAGATAGGTCAGGAAGAAGTAGGGATCAGCGGCTCTACTTTGAAATTGGGCTAATTCTAGTGCGGACTAAATGAGCAAACATGCATAAATAAATAAGTCTCAATTTAATGATGCCATCAATATTTAAAAACAGTTACAATCCTCCATTGCATGATGTCAAAAGTAAACTACCTTGTCAATATGGGTACCTTAGAGAAGGCATACAATCTGCCAGGTGGTGGAAAGGTGTTGCAAGAGTTTCCTATGCTGCCCAACGTATTGGTCCTCTGCAGATCGGCTATTCCACCTTTCACCGCGGGATATTGATCAGGCTCGTTTTCCCCATATCCACACAAGACCTGGATTTAATCTCCCTTCCTGCCCTATGTGCCATAATTGCATAGAGGACTTACAAGTTTTCCATCTACGACAGCAGATTGTATGCCTTCTCTAAGGTACCCATATTGACAAGCAAGTTTACTTTTGACATCATGCAATGGAGGATTGTAACTGTTTTTAAATATTGATAGCATCATTAAATTGAGACTTATTTATGTATTTATTTATTTATTTATGCCTGTTTGCTCATTTAGTCCGCACTAGAATTAGCCCACATTAGCGCTTTACATATGGTTTCTTTTGACTCTTCACATTTATCACACCTTTCCTGGTGTGTTTTTTCCATATAGCAGCTGTTTTTTGGGCTTATGCAGGACGCACATTTTCCCTTTTCCATCAATATCTCGGTCGTTTGGCACCAGACTTGTTTTTGCTGTTTCCTACTTTGAAATTGGACAGTAAGCAGTGGGTTTCAGAAACAATGAAGTTAGATGGGAAAGGGATCAGTAACACTGGAGCAGAATGGGCTGGAAGGCAGTGGGGATCTGTGATGCTTTATCAGGATGGGAAAGGAGGAAACTGGTGATGTTGGAACTGAATGAAGAAACAGGCAGCATGAAGCTCCAGAATTGTGAACAAAATGAATGCGGATGGTGATAGGATAAGCTAGGGCAATGCCCATAAGCTTAATCCAAAATAAAGTACAGAAGGTAATGACAAAGCTGTGGCGTAAGCACATCACATTGTACCACTTTCCACATCATAAAGATAATAGGCAGTTGCAGAGCAATTATGAGATGCAGTTAGTTACTGACTGCTCTACCATGTGTGATCAGGAGGTAAGGAGAATGAGGTAAAAAAAACTTTAGCAGGTGGATGATGAGAAAAGAAAAAAACATGAAGATAACAGCATCGTTTAAGGCAGGATCGACAGGTAAAATGTACTTGGCCTGAATAAAGAAAACTTTATTAACTTAAAATTGGTTAGTGGAAATATATCATTTTTTTGTTCTTGGATATACTTTAAGAGCCTCTTAAAATCAAATAAGCAGATCACCCAATTTGTGTTGCTATCCCCAACATACTTACCAATTAAACAATGGGACTGGAGTATCAAGGTTTCCCTTAGGCTCACAAAAGAATGTGTGGCACCTTTCTCTGTAGCATTTAGGACCCACTCATCACCAGAGAAAAATAGAGTGAAAGGGTTCTGTGACATTACAAAACAATAGACATCTAGAAAAAGGTGCCAAGGGTTCTGGGGGGGGGGGGGGGGGCAAAAGGGGAGATAGTGTCTGGGGAACCAAAAATTCTCCTTTAGGACCATTTGTTAAATTGTGAATCACAATATTTAATGGCTAGTAGAGCCTAAACCTTGACATTTAATGTCACCTTTTTAATAGAATAAAACTACAGTTCCAGTATAAGCCTTCTATACACTGGTTTTACAACTCATTCTGATTTACAGCAGCTTTTCTCAGCCCCTTTCCAAAGAGGAGTCATTGAAAATTATGTTTAGGTTCCGGTGAACCCCTTCAAAGAATAAATGTGTACCTTGGGAATAGGGATGAGCCGAAACACCCCCCCGGTTCGGTTCGCATCAGAACCTTCGAACGGACCAAACGTTCGCGCAAACTTTAGAACCCTATTGAAGGCTATGGGACTCGAACGTTCAAAATCAAAAGTGTTAATTTTAAAGGCTAATATGCAAGTTATTATCCTAAAACGGGTCTGGGGACCCGGGTCTTGCACCAGGGGACATGTGACAATGCAAAAAAAAGTTTTAAAAACTGACGTTTTTTCGGGAGCAGTGATTTTAATGACGCTTAAAGTGAAAAATGTCTTTAAATATCATACCTGCTGGGTGTCTATAGTATGCCTGTTAAGTGGCACATTTTTAGAACTGTCCCTGTACAAAATAACATTACTATAGGAAAAAAGTAATTTAAAACTGCTTGTGGCTTTAATGTAATGTCTGGTCCCTGCAAAATGGATGAAAATCATTGAGAAAACATGGGTTGCAGTGTCCCCCCCAGGTCATTACCAGCCCCTTTGGCCCTATATACTTTGAACAGCAGTATACAGGTGGTGCAAACAAGACAGGGACTGTAGGTTTGTTGTTAAGTAGAATCTGTTTGTAATTTTGAACTGCTACTTTTTTAAAGTGTAGCTCCAGCCAAAAAAATCTATTTTTAACCTCCCTGGCGGTCTTCCCGTGTGTGGCACGGGGTGAGATTTTTAAGCTAAGATCGGTAACCCCGTGCCACACACGGACTTGCCTCGCTGGATGCAGAAAAAAAGTTTACTTACCTTTTCTCTGCGATCCAGCGATGAATCCCCGCAGTACACGGCGGCCGGATGTCCGCCTGATGCTGTGTGTACCGCCGATTCCCTTCCCTGCGAGCGTTGCGACGTAGGGGGGGGAACGGCGCCAAATTCAAAAATGTAAACAAACACTATACATACAGTACACTGTAATCTTATAGATTACAGTACTGTATGTAAAAAATACACACCCCCCATGTCCCTAGTGGTCTGCCCAGTGCCCTACATGTCCTTTTATATAATAAAAACTGTTCTTTCTCCCTGCAAACTGTAGATTGCCCATAGCAACCAAAAGTGTCCCTTTATGGCAAAAATTGTTTTAGAGCAGCTAAAAAACAGCGATAATAAATCAGAATCACTTGCAGAATTTAGCGATAGCACTTTATGGGGAAATTCGTCATAAAAAAAAAAAAATAATGACAGCAAAAATTCTGCAACTGAGCAAATTTCAGTGATTTTGATTTGATTACATTATTGAATAATTTTTACTATAATTATATTATTATTTGTTATAATTTTTTATAATTATTTATTATATTATAATTTTTAATAAAAAAATCATACCCGGGATGCCTATTAGACTCTTGTTTGGATAGATTTCAGTGACTTATTCCTAAGAATTACAGGCCTACAGTATAAAACGCCAAATTCCCTTGCAAAAAATGGTACCGCTTTAAGCACCTAAAATCTGAAAGAATCATACCGCCAGGGAGGTTAAGCTTTTCGGAAAACATAGAGAAGGGTTAATACCCCTGTAACATTTGTTTTGCTATCTGTTCAGAAGATTGCATATCACTTTCTATTCCAATGACAGTTTTGTTTTTTTGTTTTTTTTGTTGTGAAACATGCATTGGTGATAAAGCATCAGTGTACAGGAGACACCTCTTACAGAAGAGAATTTCCCTTCCTAGGAGTAGATTTTCTCTCACTTCCTGTTGTCTCCTTCCGTTTGCAAGCAGGAGTCGTTTGTAAGTTGGATTTTTGAAAGTAGAGGCCTGCCATATATACTCTGCAGAAATTAGGGCCCTAGGTGTTGGTGTTGCCACAACACTGTAAGCCCTCACAGTTAGTCTTGGTGGGCGCTGGAACACCCTGCTGTGAACTATTATATCAAGAATTGTAATTCCATTCCATTGTTGAACAGTGGTAGAAAAATTGGGCCTTTGTTGCTGGCGCTGGTGCCACAACACTGTAAGTCCTCACAGTTACTCTTGGTGGGTGCAGGAATGGGCCCTGCTGTGAAATATTAGATCAAGAATTGTAATTACATGCCCCTATTGAACAGGGGTAGAACAATTGGGCCTTTGTTGGTGGTGGTGCTGTGCCACAACACTGTAAGCCTTCACAGTTACTCTTGGTGGGCGCAGGAATGGGCCCTGCTGTGAAATATTAGATCAAGAATTGTAATTACATGCCCCTGTTGAACAGGGGTGCCCAGAACCAAAAATGTTCTTACAAGCTATCAGCATTATCGTTGAGGAGGAAAAGGATAGTCACTCAGCATAACAGGATAGTCACTTAGTATCAGCATAGGCAGTCTTGAAGGGATCTGACATTTCAAAAAATATATTCACCGAGTCGGTGGAGAGGCGCACCCTGTGATCGGTTACAAAGCCTCCGGCAGCACTAAATTTGCGTTCAGAAAGAACGCTGGATGCAGAACAGGCCAGTAGCTCAATTGCATACTGTGCAAGCTCTGGCCAGTGATCCATCCTAAAGACCCAGTAAGCCAGAGGATTTTCGGTGGGAAAGGTGTCCAAGTCTGATCTTGCCCCTAGGTATTCCCGCACCATTGTAAAACAGACGCTGGCGATGGTTGCTGGAACCGGTCATACCTTGGGGCTGCAGAATAAAAAATTGTCTGAACGCATCGGTCAAATGGCCACCTTCTCCACCGCTCCTTCTTTGACTGACTGAAGCCTCAGCAACATGTTGTCCAGGACCAGGATTTTGTAACCTCCCAGTGTCTGGGAACGCGTTGCACAGACCTATCTGCAAGGCCTCCCGAACATTTTTTATCTTCTGCTCCCTCTGCCCCGGCAAGATAAGGTCCACAACCTTACCCTTGTAACATGGATAAAGGAGGGTTGCCAGCCAGTAATGATCCCTCTACTTGATGGCACGAATACGAGGATCCTTTCGCAGGCTTTGCAGGATCAGGGAGGCCATACAGCATAGGTTTGCTGAGGCATTCAGTGCAGAGTCCTCTGGGAGTCTGTGTCACTGAGGATGACATGATCCTCAGCCACCTCGTCCCAGCCATGTACAAGTCCATGGGTTTCTTGGGACTGCAATTGATCCCTTAAAGACTGCTGCTGATGCTGAGTGCTAGGCTCCACCTCCATGCTGACACAATCCTCCTCCTCCTCCTTGTCCTCTTCCTGTGTGATAGGCAGACAAACAGGAACACTGTCTGGATAAAGGGGGCCTTGAGAGGTAAGGAAGTCCTCCTCTTCCTCCTTCTGTTCTGCCTCAAGGGCCCTGTCCATTCTTCTATGCAGCGTGTGCTCCAACAGGTGGATAAGGGGGACAGTGTCACTAATGTATGCACTGTCACTGCTCACCATCCTTGTGGCCTCCTCAAATGGTGACAGGACAGTGCATGCATCACTGATCATGGCCCACTGGCGTGGGGAATAAAACCAAGCTCCCTTGACCCTGTCCTGGTGCCATATTGGCACATATACTCATTGATGGCCCTCTGCTACGTGTGCAGCTGCTGCAGCATGGCCAGCGTAGAGTTCCACCTGGTGGGCATGTCACAGATTAGGTGGTTCTTGGGCAGGTTGTATTCATTTTGGAGGTCTGCCGATCACTGGCATGATATGACCGTCGGAAATGCACACAGAGTTTCCTGGCCTGCTTCAGGACATCCTGTAAGCCCGGGTACCTGCCCAAGAACCGCTGCACCACCCATTTAAGGACATGAGCAAAACAGGGCACATGGGTCAGTTTTCCCTGTCGGAGGGGAGGTTGGTGCCATTGTCGCAAACCACCATTCCTGGCTTAAGCTGGTGTGGCGTCAACCACCTCTGAGCCTGCCCCTGCAGAGCTGACAGAACCTCTGCCCCAGTGTGGCTCCTGTCTCCCAAGCACACCTGCTCAAGCACCGCATGGCATCTCTTTGCCTGTGTACCTGCGTAGCCCCTTGAATGCCTACGGAGCACCTCTGGTTCCGAGGACACATCAGCACAGGAAGAGGCCACAGAGGAAGAAGAAGAGGAGGGGGTGGAGGAGAGAGGTGTGTCACAACCAGTAGTAGCATTTTGGAGGCGTGGTGGTGAAACAACCTCCAACACTACTATACCTTGTCCTGCATCCTTCCCAACTGCCAGCAGAGTCACCCAATGCACCGTGAAAGATAGGTAACGTCCCTGTCCATGCCTGCTGGACCATGAGTCAGTGGTAATATGCACCTTACCACTGACCACCTTGTCCAGCGAGGCATGGACATTGCCTTCCACATGCCGGTAGAGAGCCGGAATTGCCTTCAGTGAGAAAAAGTGGTGTTTGGGAACTTACCACTGAGGTACTGCACATTCCACAAACTCACGGAAGGGGGCAGATTCTACCAACTGAAAAGGCAGCAGTTGAAGTGCTAGCAATTTAGCTAAGCTAGCATTCGACCGCTGGGCATTTGGATGGCTGGAGAACTTCTTTCGGCGCTGCGGCAGCTGGGGCAGGGAAATTTGTCTGGTACAATCTGACGTCGGTGTACTGATAGTAGACTGCCCGCAAGTACTTGGCTGTGACACACCTAATTCTACACCTTCAGTCCTATTAGTGCAGGCTTCAGACAGGACTAAGGGTATAGTGGGGTTGGAGATCCCAGCTGATGAGGAGCAAGGAGAGGTCTGCTTTGTTCTTTGGTGTGGGTCTTTGAGGTACGCTTGCCAATGAACTGCATGGCAGGTTGACATATGTCTGGTCAAACATGTGGTGCCCAAGCTGGTGATGTTTTGGCCACACGAGATCCGCTTGAGACATATGTTGCAAATAGCAGCGGTGCGATCTGATGCACTTATCTCAAAAAAGGCCATGCGCATCCTCCTGCAGCATGTACCCAACACTGTGGTCAAACAGTTCGGGGGACTCCTCAGGAGGACATGGTGGGGCTAGGGAAGGAGTGACTGATGCCATTGAGCAGAGGGAAGAGGCCGCTTTGGCGGCTGAGGATGAGGACGACTTGGTCATCCACTCTACCAAGTCTTGGGCATGTTGCGGCTCAACATGGCCAGCTGCTGAAAAAAAGGACGAGCGTGTCCCACGGCCACGTGCTGATGAGGATGCACTGTGTCCACGACCAGTACTCTTGCCTCTAGACGCAGTGCCTGCTTGCCCTCTTTTATCAGCTCGTGACTCTCTCCCTCTCCTTGTTGTCCTTCCAGACACAATAATGGCCTGCAGGGAGATGTAGCTGCACAAATACTGACAATACTTGCTGATCCCTGCCTGTGGTATTAATATGAGCAGATCCCTTCCTGTAGGAATTACTATGAGAACACCAGCAAATCTATTGCCATAGATTTAGGTGCACACTGTGCAGAGGAAACAGTACACCACGTGAAAATACTTGCAGATCCCCTGCCTGTGGTATTAATATGAGCAGATCACAGCTTGTGGTATTAATATGAGAACACCAGCAAATCTATTGAAGTAGCTTTAGATGCACACTGTGCAGAGGACACAGTACACCACGTGAAAATACTTGCAGATCCCCTGCCTGTGGTATTAATATGAGCAGATCCCTGCCTGTGGTATTAATATGAGAACACCAGCAAATTTATTGATGTAGCATTAGGTGTACACTGTGCAGAGGAAACAGTACACCACGTGAAAATACTTGCAGATCCCCTGCCTGTATAATTAATATGAGCAGATCCCTGGCTGTGATATTAATATGAGAACACCAGCAAATCTATTGACGTAGCTTTAGGTGCACACTGTGCAGAGGACACAGTACACCACCTGAAAATACTTGAAGATTCCCTGCTTGTGGTATTAATATGAGAACACCAGCAAATCTATTCACGTAGCTTTAGGTGCACACTGTGCAGAGGACACAGTACATCACGTGAAAATACTTGCAGATCACCTGCCTGTGGTATTAATATGAGCAGATCCCTGCCTGTAGGAATTAATATGAGAACACCAGCAAATTTATTGACGTAGCATTAGGTGCACACTGTGCAGAGGACACAGACAGTACACCAAGTGAAAATACTGCAGCTAGCACATCACCTGCCTGCCTGTCAGTATATTAGGAAGAGCAAATCTAGCTTAACTCAACACAGTGTATTAATTTATATACAACACCTGCGATGCATATATTACCTCTACATACTGTAACTCTGACTAGAATGCCTGCCTGCTCTAACTCAAAAAAATGACACTCTCTCTCTCTGTCTCTCTCTGTAACCTCCGCAACACACTACACAAGGCCAACTTTCAGGCAGCCTTATATAGTGTGGGGGCGTGTACTAAACCTCCTGAGCCATAATTGGCCAAAGCCACCCTGGCTTTTGCCAATTATGGCTCTCCGTTTTTTTGCAAGCTGTGATTGGCCAAGCATGCAGGTCATAGTGCATGCTTGGCCAATCATCAGCCAGCATAACACTGTGATGCAAAGCCACAGTGAATTATGGGCCGTGACACGCCAGTCGAATTTGGTGCAAACATGCCATAACGTTCGCAATTCGACGAACGGACGAACATACGATGTTCGACTCGAATATGAGTTCGACTCCAACACGAAGCTCATCCCTACTTAAGAATTTGATAACCAGTGTTGATAAATTGTAACATTGTTTTTTTTTTTAAAATAACGTCTTTAAACAGTATATGACAACATTACTTTCAGTACTAATCATGAAATTAGAGCAAATAATAATGTTCAAAAATGAAGTGTCCCTTTGGACATTGGAGGTGAGTAAAAAAGTGTCCCCTTACATTTTTGGCCAGTAAAGCAGTTGCCACCTTAGATTGATGGTCAGCATGAAAGAGCCCTTTTTGCACTGGTCATCAGTAGAAAGATTTTTTTTTTCTATGTAATGCCCTTTATGTTTTTGGTATAATACAGCCTTATGTTGAGGGAAAATAACTCATTACATGGGTGTCAATGGTAAAAATGTCCCTCTTTCTGACAGCTAAAAAGCTAATTAATTATCTGAGAGATGAGGGGCTCCACTGTTACAATACCATTGGATCTTCTAAGTAATATTGATGCCAGCACTGTGCAGGCTGATCAAGGGATCCTGAACAACCTATGGAGAAAGCTTAAAAGCTGATCTAGAGATGTTTTCTGTGAATACACTTTTATTGTTTTTAAGTTTCTTTTATTGTAAAACGCTAAAGTAGAATGAATGGACGTCTAATTAAGCCATATATGGGTATGGTAGCCTATATGTTAACCAGGGCTGATAATAGGGGGGTACAGGAAGTAGCTTGTGGTACATCAGGTCAGCAGGTGGGCCCTGTTGTCCCCCTGTGGCCAATCTGCACTGGTGCCCTCTAATGTTATCTATGGTCCACTCTGAAATTTTTTGCACTAAAATGTAACACACAATTGTTGAGATGTGGAAAGAGGAGAGGACATCTTGCCCTTGGCCAGTATTCATGCAAGTATACCAGCTCTTACTCGTCCAGCAACAAAGGGGTTAAACATGTGCATACACAGAACCACAGCCATTGCTGGTGAGCTAGTCCCCCCCACCAGCAAAAGCTTACAACTTGATCTTGGTTGGAACATTTGAGAGGCCATAGCGTGTCATCACATACCGCAATCACCCCCCTATGATCCTGCTAAATATTCTGGAGGCTGACTATCAGGTAAGCTGTACAGTATGGGGCCTATGATTTTTAATGGCAGCCCTGCATATATCATAATTGCATGTTATCAGCAGTCTAAAAGTAACTTACTCTATTGACCTTTTCTTTCTTTTTACAATATAAATCTGTTCTTTATGTTGATATTGTAATTAAGGATTGTAAGCTCTAACAAACAGGGCCTGCTAATTGGGGATTGAATTGTATTGTACTGTCTGCCCTCATGCTGTGCAAACTGTTGGCGCTATATAAATTCTGTATAATAATAATTTATGCAAACTTTGCAATATTGAACTCACTATGAACCCAGTGAGTGTCAGGAGTCAAACGAAGAGAATGTGCTTGTAAGATTTAGATGCTGCGTTTAATTGGCATGAGGCGTGAAAGGCCTGCAATCCACACAGACATTCTCAGCATTCCATATCTGGCACATTAGGACTTTGCATAGTCCTAGATTTGAGTTCCTATTTTAGAATGTGCTCATTATTTGAATGCTTAGAAAACAGCTGGCATGAATCATTAACATATCACAACACAAACGGTTTGTGTTCTGCTTTGTGTTGTTGTGAACGCGCTACACACAATTCATGTCTATTGGTGTAACACATTTATGTGAGAGAATAGTACAGGAAATCCACCTTTCACAAGAGGGATAGGGGTTGCTATTGCTAAATTCCATGTGAAAATGCTATTTGCCTGTTGTTTTGTTAACCCCTTAACTTCAGTACTCATTGACCTGGAACAAGTATGAAGATTAGGAAGATCAGAAAACAGTCTAGGTCAGCAATTTCGAGTACTACAACCTTTACCCAACGCTTGGAAACACCTGTAGTGCCAATCCTTCACCAATGGTAGAAAATAGGGTTGCACAGATACCACTTTTTAAAGACTGAGTACAAGTACCGATACTTCTTTCAATTCCTCGCCTACACAGATTACTGATACTTTTTTTTTTTTTTCATGTGATGTGAACGTTTTTGATAGGGACGAAATTTTTTAAATAAGTAATTTTTCTCCTTCACTGATGTGCGCTGATGAGACTGCACTAATAGGCTGCACCAATGGGCAAAGATGAGGCAGCACTGATAGGATTAGATTGTAGCACTGATAGGCATTGATGAGGCGGCACTTAAGGGCATTGATGAGGAGGCACTAATATGCAGCACTGATGGGCACTGATAGGTGGCACTGATAGGTGACACTGATTGGGTGGCACAGATGGGCAGCACTACTGGGAAATGATAGGTGGTACTGATGGGCACAGAAAGGCAGCACAGATAGGCAATTGGCTGGCAATGGCATAATGATGCGACACTTAATATTCAATTCTGCTAGCAAGACAAATGAAGTGACATTCCGTCATAACATCGCGACGCCCATCTTAGTACACCCTGCACTCGGCTGCAGTAAGCCAGCAGTCAGAAGGCGACGGCGGAGATCTTGTTACACCCATCCCATATAGTTAGGGAACTGTATGGACTGGGTGTAACCAAGATCTCCGCCGCCGCAGCCTTCTGACTGCAGGCTTACTGCGGCCAAGTGCAGGGTGTACCAAGATGGGCGTGGTGTTCACTTCCGTTACTGAATGTGACGGGTCACCGATTCTGACAGAACACCCGACATTGGGAACATAGCAGTTGCGCCCCACGCCCCTGCCCCGCCCAGCTTATCTGCCATTGCTGCCAGCGTGTAGTGTTGACTCCCTCTCCACCCACTGACTTCCGGGAGCGACAAGTACTTGTGCAAATGCTCAGTATCGGCACCGATACTAGTATTGGTGCAACCCTAGAAGAAATACACACTCACCAGAGGGATATGCTGTATTTTACTAGAACAGCAATAAGCGCTTTGTGTAAATGGCATCCATCATCACCACTCTCGCTCCACAGATGGCAGGACCAGACTGCGCTTTTCCACTCCACCAGGGGATAGTACCAGAGTTATTAGCATGGAGTCACCAAATAAGAGGCCGCCAAACCTGCAAAGACCTGCGACACAACCTCTAGCCCTTCACAGTGTAGCTTTGATCTACACTGTTGGAGCTACACTGTGCAGGTTTGGCGGCCCTTTATTTGGTCACTGCATGCTAATAAATCTGGTACTATCCCCTGGTACCTCAGAACACCCAATGAGATAGTAT
The DNA here is from genome assembly GCA_029574335.1 of Rana kukunoris. Lineage (NCBI taxonomy): Eukaryota > Metazoa > Chordata > Amphibia > Anura > Ranidae > Rana > Rana kukunoris. The sequence continues at coordinate 221,255,366 of CM056052.1, forward strand.
GTGACTGGTCTAAACTACATGGCATGTTCACCAATAAGCAACAATGAAAGGTGTTGGTGAACATGGCCATTGCAGCTGAAATGCATCTACCTCTGCTGTACTTTTATCTTTTATGGAGATACAATAAATTTGGACTGATTCAAAGAGCATGTATGGAGTTGCGGATTGTGCTTTATCTATGTTTACCAAAGCCAGGAGTCTGACGGACAAGATAGGAGAACTAGAGCTACTGTTGTATGAGGAGGATTTCGATTTTGTAGGAATTTCAGAGACTTGGTTCAACAGCTCTCATGATTGGCTGGCAACCATTCAAGGGAAAACCCTATATCACAGGGATAGAGAGGGTAAAAAAGGGGTATGCCTGTATATATAAAAAAAATGATGTACAAGTGAATGTGAGAGACAACATCACTAATGGATCAAGGGAGCAGGTGGAATCCTTATGGGTAGAGTAACAAAGGGAGGAAACTAAGGGGAAACTAATCCTGGGCGTATGCATTAGGCCCCCTAACCAGAGGGAGGAGGGGGAGGTGGACCTCCTATCCCAATTTGGATTAATGGCAAGGATGGGAAATGCAAACATAATGGGGACTTCAATTATCCAGACAGACTGGGCGAAAGGAACCATGCATTCATCTAAAGCTCACCATTTCCTAAATGTCTTACAGGAGAATTTCATGGGTCACATGGTAAATGCACCAACTAGAAACAAAGCGTTACTAGACCTACTAATTACCAACAATACAGACCTGATCATGGATATGGAAATACGGGCCAATTTAGGAAACAGCGATCACAGGTCAATTAGTTTCAGTATAAATTACACAAATGGGAAACATAAGAGGAAAACAAAAACACTGAATTTCAAAAGAGCCAACTTCTCTAAACTACGATCCTTGCCTGAAGATACTAAATGGGATAAAGTCTTAGAAACAAAGAACATGGAGGAAAAATGGGTATGCTTTAAGAGCATATTAAATAAGGGTATTAGCCAGTGCATCCCAATGGGAAATAAATTTAAAAGAGCTAATAAAAGTCCTGGGTGGCTTAACTCCAATGTAAAAATGCATATACAAGCAAAGGAGAAGGCATTCAAAAATTTACAAAGAATGCAACAAGAAATGTAAGGACAGCAGTGGCTTCCTCTGTGGTATCCTCCCGTGAAATGCATTCTTGTTTAGTGTTTTTTACGTATCGTAGATTCGCTAACAGGGATGTTAGCATATGCCAGAGACTTTTGTAAATCTTTAGCTGACACGCTACGATTCTTCTTCACCTCATTGAGCAGTCTGCGCTGTGCTCTTGCAGTCATCTTTACAGGATGGACACTCCTAGGGAGAGTAGCAGCACTGCTGAACTTTCTCCATTTATAGACAATTTGTCTTACCATGGACTGATGAAGAGCAAGGCTTTTGGAGATATTTTTAATACCCTTTCCAGCTTTATGCAAGTCAACAATTCTTAATATTAGGTCTTCTGAGAGCTCTTTTATGCAAGGCATCATTCACATCAGGCAATGCTTCTTGTGAAAAGCAAACCCAGAACTGGTGTGTGTTTTTTTATAGGGCAGAGCAGCTGTAACCAACACCTCCCATCTCATCTCATTGATTGGAGTGAGGTGTCAGCCAACAGGAGTCCAATTAGCTCTTGGAGATGTCATTAGTCTAGGGGTTCATATACTTTTTCCACTTGCACTGTGAATGTTTACATGGTGTGTTCAATAAAAACATGGTAACATTTAATTTGTTGTGTGTTATTAGTTTAAGCAGACTTAGAGGAAGAGCAGATCACATTTTATGACCAATTTGTGCAGAAATCCATATCATTTCAAAAGAGTTCACATACTTTTTATTGCAACTGTAGACTTTAAAAACATAACATTAATAAGTCACCGACACCAGATGACTTGCACCCGAGGGTCCTTAAGGAACTCAGTCAATTGCCAGACCAATTTTTACAGTCTACTGATTGGAATGGTACCAGCAGAATGGAGAAAAGACAATGTAGCTCCAATATTTAAAAGAGGGCCAAGATTCATCCCTGGGAATTAAAGACCAGTTAATCTAACATCAACAATATGCAAGCTCTTGGGGGAAATGATAAGGGACTATATACAAGATTTTAGTAATGAAAACTACATAAATAGCAGTAATCGGCATGGATTCATGAAGAATCGTTCTTGCCAAAGCAACCTATTACCTTCTATGAGTAGGGGAGCTGCCATGTAGATAAAGGAAAGCCGTAGACATGGTGTATCTAGATTTTGAAAAGGCATTAGATACAGTTTCCCATAAACATTTACTGTACAAACTAAGGTATGTTGGCATGGACCATAGGGTGAGTACATGGATTGAAAACTGGCTACAGGGGTTACCAAGTCGCTTAAGTGGCCCTCACTTTCCAAAAGGTTGGCCCCCCTGCACTACGGGGAGAACCTCTGGGGCAATCTAAGATGGAAAGGGACCTGGGGGTCCTAGTAGGTTTTAGGCTCAGCAATGGCATGCAATGCCAAGCTGCTGCAAGCAAAGCAAAAAGAATATTGGTATGCATTAAAGAGGGGATTAACTTCAGGGATCAAACGATAATTCTCCCACTCTACAAGACTCTGGTCCTGCCACACCTGGAGTATGCCATACAGTTCTGGGCACCAGTCCTCAGGAAGGATGTGCGTGGACTGGGGAGAGTCCAGAGAAGGGCAACAAAGATAATAAAGGGACTGAAGGACCTTAGTTATGAGGAAAGTTTGCAAGCACTGAACTTATTCTCTCTGCAGAAGAGACGCTTGAGGGGATATGATTTCAATGTACAAATACTGTACTGTTGACCCCACAATAGGGATAAAACTTTTCAGCGAAAGGAAATTTAAAAAGGCACGCGGCCATTCACTAAAGTTAGAAGAGAATCGCTTTAACCTTAAACTGCATAGAGGGTTCTTTACTGTAAGAGCGGTAAGAATCCCTTCCACAGGCGGTGGTTTCAATGGGGAGCATTGATAATTTCCAAAAACTATTAGATAGGCACCTGAACCACCACAACATACAGGAATAAACAATGTAATACTGACATAAAAGCACACACACACAGGTTGGACTTGATGGACTTTTTTCAACCTCACCAACTATGTAATTATGTATGTAACTATGTGTAGTGGAATAGAGCAGTCTGGTCCTGACAGCTGTGGAGCGAGATTGGTGATGCTGGGTGCCATTTACATAAAACACGTATTGCTGTTCTAGTAATATATAGCATATCCTTGGTGAGTATGTATTTCTACCATTGGTGAAGGATTGGCCCTACAGGTGTTTTCAAGCATTGAGTGAAGTGGAGCACTTTTATATGTTTTACACCCATACAATTATGAACTGTTTATTTTTGTTGTTCTTACAAACTTCAGTTTATAGTCAAATTTTTGTGGACATGCTTATTATTTTAGTGCTGCATTTTTTGGTTACTGGTGTGCTATATATCTAAACTTATTGCATGCGCCTGTTTAAATTTCACTGAAAGAGCACTGTTTTTATTTTACTATGTTAACCCTGATGCTGCGTACACACGATCACTTTTTGTGATGTAAAAAAACATTGTTTTATCTCACGAAACAAAACGTTTTTCAAACTTCATTTTAAAAAACGATGTTGCCTACACACCATCGTTTTCTGAAAATGCTCTTGCAAAGCGCGGTTACGTACACCACGTTCGACGGCACTCTGTTCCATTGAAGCTCCTGTCTTATAACTTTCTTCTGAGCATGCGCGGGTTTAAAAACGTCGTTTTGCCCACACACGATCATTTTTTGTGAAACAAAAGACGACATTCTGAAAAACGTTCGAATTTTTTTGGGTCGTTTTTTTTAAGACATAAAACAACGTTTTGCCCACACACGATCATTTTAACTACTTCCCGACCGCCCACCGCAGGTATACGTCGGCACTTTGAAGATGGATATCTCGGTAACGGCAGCAGCTGCTGCCACAACCGAGATATCCATCTCTTCTGTGGGCGGTTGGGTAAACGATAATGGCGGTCTCCACGGCGGAATCGCCGCGAGATCGCCGTTATCGGTGGCGGGCGAGCGTCCCCGCCCCTCCCGCGCCCTCCGCCGCTTACCGGAGCCGTCGGTAGCGGCGGAGGCGATCGGGTGCGCTCGTCTGTTCAGCGGGGATGCGAGTGAGGGAAAAAATTTCCCTCGTCCATCCCCGTAGCTCTGCTGGGCGGAAGTGACGTCAAACGTCAGTTCCAAACAGCGTCTTAAAGAGACATTTTTTTTTAAATGTCATTTGAAAAATGACATTTTAAATTTTTGATATTTTTTTTGCATTTTAGCCTAAATATGAGATCTGAGGTCTTTTTGACCCCAGATCTCATATTTAAGAGGTCCTGTCATGCTTTTTTCTATTACAAGGGATGTTTACATTCCTTGTAATAGGAATAAAAGTGATAATTTTTTTATTTTTTTTATTTTAGTGTTAAAAATTGGTAAAATAAATACAAATAAATACGAAAACAAAAATAAATAAATTTTAAATCGCCCCTTCACGACGAGCTTGCGCGCAAAAGCGAACGCATACGTGAGTAGCGCCCGCATATGAAAACTGTGTTCAAACCACACAAGTGAGGTATCGCCGCGATCGTTAGAGCGAGAGCAATAATTCTAGCCCTAGACCTCCTCTGTATCTCAAAAAATGCAACCTGTAGAATTTTTTAAACATCGCCTATCGAGATTTTTAAGGGTAAAAGTTTGACGCCATGCCACGAGCGGGCGCAATTTTTAAGCGGGACATGTTGGGTATCATTTTACTCGGCGTAACATTATCTTTCACAATATGTAAAAAAATTGGGCCAAATTTATTGTTGTCTTATTTTTTAATTTAAAAAAGTGAATTTTTTCCAAAAAAAGTGCGCTTGTAAGACCGCTGCGCAAATACGGTGTAACAAAAAGTATTGCAATGACTGCCATTTTATTCTCTAGAGTGTTAGAAAAAAAAAAATATAATGTTTGGGGGTTTTAAGTAATTTTATAGCAAAAAAAAATGTTTTAGTCTCGTAAACACCGAATCTCAAAAACAGGCCCGGGGCTAAAGTGGTTAAATGACGTTTTTTAAAACGTCGTTTTATTTCATCACAAAAAACGACCGTGTGTACGCGGCATGAGTACTGAAGCAGGAGCATGACAGCCAGCTAACTAGAATTTCCAATAATATCTGAATCCATGTTGCTCTCAAGACAGGTTCCCTTTAACTCATTTGTAGCACTCAGGTATACATTGTATATAAACTTACAAGATGCCCTTTGGAAAGGTTTTGGTGTTTGGTGTGAATCATGGCAATTATGTCATCACTGCAGTAAAAAAAAAAAAAAATCCTATTAAATAAGGAGCTTCTATAACACCAGCCATGATAATCCGCTTCATGATGTCACCATCTTTTGATCTAAATCTATAGAGTGGGTGAATTAAAGGAACTACGGTGGTTAAATTTATAATTATATGCTTTGAAGGCATGACGTCCAGAGACTTCATCTTTCATTTAAAGTAGAATTTTGGCTTATACTATGTTATTTTCAAATAGGAGAATTCAAGGACTGTACGGCACATATTAAAGGGGTTGTAAAGTTTTTTGTTTTTTTTTCTAAATAGGTTCCTTTAAGCTAGTGCATTGTGGTTCACTTACTATTTCCTTCAATTTCCCTTCTAAACACAGCATCTCCCCACAGGGATGTAGTCCCAAAGGAGGGGGCGAGCACGCTGACTAACCCCCAGCCAGAACGGTTTAGATGATGGGGGCAAAGTTATTGAGGAAGAACAGGAAGTTAGAAATTCAGACAAAAAAAAAACATTTAGAAGGGAAATGGAAGGAAAAGGTAAGTGAACCAACAATGCACTAGCTTAAAGGAATCTATTTAGAAAATAAAAAACAAACCTTTACAACCCCTTTAAGAACGAGCTGCAGCTATACAAGGATATAAGGAAAATGAGACACCAGTGTGTTATCTGAAACCTTGGATCCAGGGATGCACTTTTATATTCGCACACATAACAACCTCTCTCAGTGTTATTTATTATGGCATTGTCTTTGTTCATCATGTGACAGTGTGTGTGTCTAACAATTGACTGCTAGGCCTGAACACTTTCCCATACCCAAAAGCTTCAGGCATTTTTCAATGGTGAGTGATCACAGAGGGAGTGTAGGAGAAGAACTGGGGAGGTGATTATAACATAGTAAAGGGGTGGCTTTACACAAACAATGTCAATTTTCCCTGAATGTACAAGGTGACATGGTCTGTAAGTTTTCTACTGCCTCCCACACAATGTAAACCTATTGACATTCAAGCAATTATTTATTTGTGGAGATGGCAGGATGTTGTAGAAGAGATGACTAATGTTCGGATCATGAAACATCGGAATATCACTCCAGTTTCCTGCTGATCACAGCAAGGCCCTAAAATGTGGCAAACAGAAGTGTGTAATGCATGGCTTCACTGCTTTTATATAATGAAAACCAAATATAAAATATTACTAATTGCAGCAGAATAATACAGAACCTAGTAAAAAAAATTACATGAACATCTTAAATTGGGCATATGTCAGTTTCATAAAATGTCCTGTAAAACTTAAAGGGGTTGTAAAGTCAAAAATATTTTCTTCTTAAATTAAAGTCTGACAGTAGCTGATAAAGTAAAAAGTAATGTTTTGCATTATAACTAGTTTGATACCTGTTGAAATTGAGCTGTTTTATTCACCTTCGTCACTCCTGAATCATTATTCTCACTGACTTCCTGGTTTGCGGTGCGCATTCATTCTTGCTGCATCACGGCCTAATGGGAACTACAGTTCCCATTAGGCTTAGCCTCCATGCCTGTGAGGGATAAGAGAGCATCTTCACGCAGGGCTGTAGTCATAGAGAGGGGGCGAGCACATTCTGCTTTCCACCATGCAAAACAGCTCAGGTGCTGGTGGAAAGCAAGAAGAGGAAAGACAGGAAATGGCATTTTCAAACCTGGATTACTGTATTTTGGAGGTCAAAAGGAAAAACGAGGTAAGTGATATTTAAATGCTCTAGCTTACAGCAATCAATTGATCTAATAAAAAACTAACCTTTAGTTAACTCATCATAATAGAAGCATGTATAGGGCTGCCAAAGTTTTTTTTTTTTTTTTATCTAAAATGCTAGCTGACTGGCTATTATGCTATCCCTTTGACTTCAACGCTTTCACTGATCAGAAGTTTTTATCTGCATCCATTTTACAAGTCAGTCTGAGGGGCAGCATAACAGTCAAGAATAATTTCCAGAAGGGATCAGCAATAGGAGCCTCTATGTTTTTTAATGGCATGTGTCTTCTAAAGAACCCAACACCCCTTAACAGAAATGAAATGTAAAACAACAAACACTCTTTGGAATAAACTGTAATGCAAATTGTGAGCCAGATCTTCTTTTCCAGCATCAGTACATGGTCTCCTAAATTCTCTTTTTAGACGAATGGTCACACATTCCCACAGACACACACCAAAATCTAGTGGGAAGTCTTCCCAATAGAGTGGGAAGACCAGGCCATCTGGAACAATGTGCTGTGAAGTAATGAATGAAAGAGTTGCTTGGCCAAAGTAACAATAAACATGTTTGGTGCAAATTGAAGAGCTTCATATAATTTGTGAAGAATACAGGGAGTAGTGGAAATGGTTATGGTACAGTATTTGGCATAATGCCCCATATAAAACATTGTAATGGTAATAAAACTACATTTACCGAATATGACTGTTCATAGTCATTCAGAAACTAAAGCTTCTTAGAATCTATACTAAAGGAATTCAAATGATCATTGCATTGGTAGTAGCAGCCACATGTCGTTGAGGGTTACCTGAGTGCTAGGTTGACTGCCTGAGGGTGTCCTCAGGGCTGATTTTTCCTGTGGAATAATCCCAGCCTTAGATTACTACAAAGAAACTTTGCATCATTAGCCAGCTACATATATCAGCATATACGTATATGTTGCTACATTCAGGGAAGGGTACAGTATCAGCCCCATATATGTCTACATTTATCATATGGCTTCCTAGGCACTCATTGCATGCTATCCAGTATTGTGCCTCCTGTGATGCCTCAATTGCATCACCCATATAAGCATTACTCAAATGACTCCATAAGGATGCAGCTAGAATGGACTAGTGTGCCAGGTGGTATATGGTTCACTTCCCTTTCCTCTAAATCAGCCTGTACATCCAACTTTATACTATTACAAATTTATAAATTCTAATTAACCAATTGGGATATTTTTTTTTAAAACATGTATACAAAACAATATTTGAGTAACTAATGCCTTCTGTTTAAAGATGTCCAGATTCACAGGTATAATACTCTTGGGATCACATACAAAAAAACGCTATATGGCACAGTTTGTAGATAGCCATATGATGGTACTAGAATAAAAAAAAAAGAATGGATAACAATTCTATCCTATTGGATGTCATAAAGAACTTTGATTAAAGGGGTTGTAAAGGTAAAATATTTTTTTCCTAAATGGCTTCCTTTACCTTAGTGCAGTCCTTCTTCATTTACCTCATCCTTCTATTTTGCTTTTAAATGTCCTTATTTCTTCTGAGAAAACTTCCTGTTCTATCTAACTCCACACAGTAATGCAAGGCTTTCTCCCTGGTGTGAAGTGTCGTGCTCGCCCCCTCCCTTGAGGGGGGAGGGGGCGAGCAGGAGAGTCAGGACACCCACTAACACACTGCTCCTTTCTCTATCTGGAACGTAGAGCGTCTCGAATCTCCTGCTTGCCCCTCAAGGCAGGGGGCGAGTACGACACTCCACACCAGGAAGAAAGCCTTGCATTACTGTGTGGAGTTACAGACTCAGAACAGGAAGTGAGGATTTCTCAGAAGAAATAAGGACATTTAGAAGCAAAATCGAAGGATGAGGTAAGTTAAGGAGGACTGCACTAAGGTAAAGGAAGCTATTTAGGAAAAAATAAATAAAACATTGTACCTTTACAACCCCTTTAATGTGTATTAAAGTGAACCTGTGAGGGTAGAAATAAGGTAGCGGTCACTGCTGGCCGGTTTTATAGGTACAGACAACCCTGATTCTGGCTTTCATACCTAGTTGGCTAATTACCTAAAACAAGCATGTACCAGAGTGAAGTCTGAATGGCAAGACTAATCAAGGTTATTGTCTCACTAAGTAGCAAGGCCACTTTAATGGTAAAACTAGGCGAGTGACAATTCTATGTAGCGTGACCCAATGGCCACCTGAAAAATTAAATGTTCGCCCCAGAGAAAAACACAATTAAGTATGTGCTGTATAATTGAAAAATAAACTAATATAGAATAATGTTATTTGGCAATAAGTATTGACTATACTCTTACATCAATACTGACAAAAAATACAACTAGGATACCAAGTAAATAGAAATCTTTAATTGACTGACATGTTTATTAACATTTATAGGAACTGTATGTATAAAATATACATTGCATACAAAGTATACATCAATGTGTAATGGGCAGCAACCCAGGTCAACTAGTTAGAATTCTTCTATTACCAAAAGTACTACAGCAAGCAGTATATTGATTGGTCGTGTGCACATAAGGTTTGCCCTATGCACTGCTACTTTCAAGGAGCTTACATGCATTGTTTGGTCATTCTATGCACTTATATATCACTAATACGGATGCCGATTACAGATACAGGTGACAGGTGTAAGTGCAAACATACATGAATAAAATACATACAAAGCATTAGATGCCAATTCTTCAAACAGTTCAACAGATTATTTTATACACTCCTGTATACATTGCAGTAGTTATAGTTTATCCCATCTGATGTTTGAATGGAACCTGTCAGAATAGAAATATGGAAGTTGCCTATGTGGCAAGCTCCAGTATCACTTTCCTTGTTCACTACCTAGTGATTCAATCTCCCAAACCCAATACACATCCGATCGGATCTCCCAACATGCATATCTTTTTGGGTAAGTACTGAAATATGTATGTAATAAGTCAGCAATGGTGGTTTCCATATTTTATTCTGACAGGTTCACTTAAAAACACAAAAATTAAATAGGCATTATGTTTAAAGGGGTTGTAAAGGTTTTTTATTTTCTAAATAGGTTCTTTTAAGCTAGTGCATTGTTGGTTCACTAACCTTTTCCTTCAATTTCCCTTCTAAATGATTTATTTTTCTTTGTTTGAATTTCTCACTTCCTGTTTCTCCTCGGTAAGCTTGCCCCCATCATCCAAGCCATTCTGGCTAGGGGTTAGTCAGCCAGAACAGCTTACTGAGGAGGAACAGGGAGTGAGAAATTTAGACAAAGAAAAAAAAACATTTAGAAGGGAAATTGAAAGAAAAAGGTAAGTGAACCAACAATGCACTAGCTTAAAAGGAACCTATTTAGAAAATAACCTTTACAACCCCTTTATTAAAAAACAAATAGGAAGCAAAGAGAACTTTTCTGATGTACGAAAAAAATATACATTTACAATAAATGTACTTAAAAGCCAACACTGCCTCTCGCAAGTGAATAACCAAGCTTGTTGCGGTTTCCAATGAAAGATGTCAAGCCAACATATGTCTCAATTAAAAGAGGCTGGTTTAGAACAAGGGCTCCATTGGCTCGGCCTGGCACAGGATTTATCTTGTGAGCTTCTTGCACAGCTTTGGTTAGATGATCGGTAAAGCTAGACAGCTAAAAAAAAAAAAAAAGAGAGAAATAAATAGTCATTACGAATCTCAATACTGAAATATCATATGCTCCACAAAACGAAACTAAGTGTAGCGGTGAGCAATTGCCAGGCCTGCCGGTTGAACCCGGAAAAGCCGGCGGCCCTTTCGATGAGGTCACAAGTAGCATGGTAGCACAAGACTAAATGTCTGATGACAAGAGGATCCAAGGGGGACAAGTTCACCCAGTAAGCACTGGTTAAAAAAATAAAAAAAATGATTGGGGGGGGGGGGGTGAAGGTCCGCTTTAAGGTGAGCATGTGCTCACAAGGTTTGGTGGACATCGTACTCAATGTTACAACAAATTTTTTGCACAACAAAAGTGGAAGATGGATTATTTATATGGCTCGTATGGCTCACATGTATATGGACACCATAAAGCCGCGTACACACGATCAGTTCGTCTGATAAAAACGGTCTCGTTTTTTTTTTTCCCCCATCGGTGAAAAAACGTAGAACCTGTTTTAAAATTTTCGTATGGTTAAAAAAAACGATAGAAAAAAAATCAATCATCCATGGGGAAATCCATCGGTTAAAAATCCACGCATGCTCAGAATCAAGTCGACGCATGCTCGGAAGCATTGAACTTCATTTTTCTCAGCACGGCATTGTGTTTTACGTCACCGCGTTCTGACACGATCGTTTTTTTTAACTGATGAAGCATAGGCAAGACTGATGAAAGTCTGCTTCATTGGATATCTGATGAAAAAATCCATCAGGCTGTTTTCATCAGATGAACTGATCGTGTGTACAGGGCATTACAGTGCCCTGATCACTGACATACACCATATTAGCGCCCTGATCACCGCCATACCCAATATCAGCATTCTGATCATCTCTAATGCCATACCAGCATCCTGATCATTGCCATACCCCATAACAGATCACCAACATAATCCATATCAGCATCCTGATCACCACTATCACCACTATACCTCATACCAATGTCCTGATCACTGCCATACCCCATACTAGCGTTCTGATCACTTTCATACTTCATACCAGCATTTTAGGGTCTCAACTGATCAATTTTCATATATATATATCCCCTAGTTATACACTGTTGTGGGTTTATTTTTACCCCAAAAATGTAGAAGAATACGTGTTGGCCTAAATTTATGAAGAAAGAGGATTTGCAAGGTTTTAACAAAAACTAAGTAAAAAAATAATAATTATATATATATATATATATATATATATATATATATATATATATATATATATATATATATATATATATATATATATATACACACATACATATACACACACATATATATATATATATATATTTTTTCTTTTTTTTTTAATGTTCAGTCTTTTTTCATTCATATAGCAAAAACTAAAAACCCCAGTGGTGATCAAATACCACCAAAAAAAAGCTCTATTTGTGTGATTTTTTTCTAAAAACATTTCATATTTCACACTGTGTTGCATGACCGTGCAATTGTCATTCAAAGTGCAACAGTGCTGAAAGCTGAAAATTGACTTGGACTGGAAGTGGTGAAAGTGTCCAAACTTGAAGGTGTTAAAGAACAAAAGACAGAAATACAAATTTCAGTAAAGCCCTAAAAACACAGCCATTAGTTTTAATATCTTTATATTCACTTTGTATAATAATCTATATATGCAGTTTTAGATAAGGAGGCTATTAGAGGCTTGAGCAGATACAACAGAAAACATTATGTAAAGCGACAAAAGCCGATTTATTTTGTACAGGATGTAATTGAATAAAATACATCAGTAGGAAAGTAGCGAATATACCTAGACATTGTTACATTATTTGCCAAGAGAGCTGCACCACCTTTGATGCTCCAAGCTACTACTGCAATGTAGCACACATCTGGGTTCTAATACTTCCTTATGGTGTTGTCTTATAGGTACATCTGTCTTCTCTTTGCGCTCTATACTAGTTTAAGTTTTGTAAGTGACAACGTTCTAATACATACTGTAATAAAAGATATTTAATATGGTATTGAACATAAATCGGGTTCTCAGTTAGTATATAATTTTGCTAAACTATCTAAAAATACCTATACACAGACGTTCAAGCCTTTATTAAATGCTGATGAAAAAAGAATGGTACGGGATGCCCTCTAGTGGGAATATTAGTGCATACATTTTCCAGATTTGTTTATTTTAACTGGGCACACTCCACTGCAATGTGTTGAAATAAATGAAATCCATTGACAAGGTTGAAATGATGGCCATCTCTGTTATAATAAAATTCATCTAACCGGAACAGGCCAGATTTACAGCTATGTGCTGGTTTCTATTTGTACATGTTCCGGAGTTCATGTTTCAGGAAAAATGCCTTCCTCCTACAGGCTGCAGAGGTTGTACAGCTTTACAGCCCACATATCTGAATTCCTCAGAACTCTTGTCATAGGAGAAGCAAAGCCATCTACATTGTACATGACCTCATCAGAATCAGCTATGTAGATCTTCCTTACAACTACCTACACAATAAAAGAGATTTACTGTGCTTTTTATCAACCCACAATTTACTGAACGCGAGGAATACCCCTCTAATATACTTTAACACATGTGTTATGCCCATACATTTGATTTAAAAAAAGTACAGATATTTAACAGATATGTCACACACACACCATCAAGAAACTTGAACTTGCAGTATTCGTTTAAATGGTTAGACCATCCCAGACCATAGCTTAAGCTTTTATTTGCACCATTTCGGTCAACTAAATATAACAAAAAACTTTCAAATTGTATAAGTGAAAGAAAACCCTGCTGATTTTGGCATTGTGTGTTCAGTGTTTTGTTATCCATCAGACAAGGCAGGGTTGACAACATGTGCTTGAAGGGGTTGTAAAGGTTTGTTTCTAATATCCTTTAAGCTACCTTGAGAGGGCGAGCAGGAGAGTCAGGACGCTCTCTACGTTGCAGATAGAGAAAGGAGCTGTGTGTTGGTGGGCGTTCTGACTCTCCTGCTCACCCCTCCCCCCTCAAGGGAGGGGGCCAGCAACGACACTCCACACCAGGGAGAAAGCCTTGCATTACGGTGGTGAGTTACAGACAGAAGAACAGGAAGTGAGGAATTCTCAGAAGAAATAAGGACATTTAAAAGCAAAATCGAAAGATGAGGTAAGTGAAGGAGGACTGCACTAAGGTAAAGGAAGTTATTTAGGGAAAAGAAAGTTTACCTTTACAACCCCTTTAAGGAGGAATCTCTCTAAAGTGAACAAAATCCTCTTATACAGTTGTCACCATTGTTCTACTATGACTTGGAAGATTTTACCTTCCTATTTTGGTGACAATGGTAATCGAGACAAATTGAAAAGGTGAATCTTCCTAGTGGGGGCACAGAGGAGCAACAGAGGAGCAACAACAAATCGACAGGGGTTCTAACCCCTCACCAATCTATCCCTTTTGTAAAAAGTCCTCACCTAAGCCCTCACCTCTATTTTGAATTGCTCTCCAGGGATGTATCTACACATCTTGCGGTATAGCAAGTGTAGCGGGGACAGTTTTTGCCTCTCCAAAGACATATTGATGTTTTACAATGTTATTCTATGGACTGGTGTTGTAAATAGGTGTTTGGCACCATCTAGTGGTGAAAATGTGGAATGGACTGCACCACCTTTTGTTTTTCCAAGAAGCATGGGAGGAGTGATGTGGAGGACTTACCCATGAACACTCGGGGCTGCAAGGCATGCTGGGAAGGTGATAAAAGTTTTGGTGGTGGCCATTTTAGTTTTCTGGTTCCTGGGACATACGCCCTGGAGGAGCGATCTACGGAATTCCGGCCTACTTTCTGCAGAAGCAAGCCATCGATCTCAAGAAGCGTGACGGAGGACTTCCGATCGGCTCTGGAGGAGAATCAGACAACCGGATGATTGCTAGAGACCGGACTGAGACCGTGAGGAGTGAAGGCATCCATCCGCCTGGACCTCGTGTGGTGAGAGGGCTCATGCCCAAAGTCTTGTACTGTTTGACACACATCTAGGCTGCCTTGGTAGTGTTGCTGGGACTGATAGTCCCACGCTGTCGCGGTGTGCCATAAAGCCACACGTGCAAAGGCCTCAAGCCTAAACCAACTACTGGTGCCGGTCATTGGAGTTGTGCTCCCAGAAGAGAGTGTACAGGTACCTCTCACAGTTAGACTACAGTTTCAGTTTATTTCACACCACTCATTAACCAGAGAGCCCTTGGATTACAAATCTTTCTCTTAAATTGCTAGCAGAAGAAAAGAAGATCAGAGACTAGACTGTTCTCATTGCAAGGCCTTGCAGTACTGCTACCATTTACCAGACACTGTCTGAGGTGGGAACATTAAGTCCATTACACGCTGTGATCTTATTCTTGTTAGATGTTGTACGTTGCATAGCGTGTTTACTGATTTTTGTATGGTGTGCTGGAAGTGGGAAGGTGCGCAGTGTTGAGTTGTGGCCTGCGCACTAGTCCCACTTGGAGACGCCAAAGTCCTGCTGATAGGGGAGGACATTGGGGGATTGCTGCCTCTAATTTCCTGTAATATTTGTTGCCCACCAAATGTGTTCTCATGGTTAAGTACAGAATCTATTTCAGTAAAACTAACTGTTGTTTCAGCACAGCCTGTGTATGATTACTTTCCCCTTCAACACCAAAGCTTTATATCTGTATTGCACCACAGCTGTGTCAAGGGGAGTGAGACCAAAAATACTCGGGGGTGTCAAGGCAGAGTACAGGCCCAAATTTACAATCAGCCGCTCCTTCGGGGGTCAGCGCTACACAAGGAAAATACAAAGGCGTCTTTGATGTATAAATCATGTCTGACAGCCTGACCGTTTCTTCTCAGTGCCATGCAAATTGTGGTGCCCATTGGGGGAAAATAAATTTCAGGTGGCAGAAAGAAAGAGTTTTTCTACACAGCTAGTGCACGAGTGAGTCGTTTATGATTTGAATGGTTTAAATGTGGCAGCAGTTAATGCACAGCAGTTACCCTACCCCTCTTAGACAATGGTCCATGAGTTATTGCACCTTGGCCCACACACTTAATGGGAACGTATAATTTAAAATGAAAGTGCTGCCCCAAAGGCTGCAGTGTAAGGCTGAGCTGAACTGTATAGTTATCTGTAAGATGCTGCCTATTTTACATATTAGTGACATTCACTTACCTGACAAATAAAAGTAAATTGCTCAGAATAGTTCTTCAGTGGGTGATCAATGAAAGTAGTGTAGGGTATATCAGTTGATACAGGATTCCATCGGGAGAAAAAGGGAATTTCACGCAGTTTGTCCCAATGAATGCGAAGACCTTCTCCTTCCCTCCTGCAAGAAAAATATAACTGGCTTTTACAATTGTTGAAGAAAATATACAAAACTGATGATTAAGTGCAAAAAAAGCAGTGACATAAAATATGTTTATCCTTCTGTAATTACCCAAATGCAAAGCCTTGTACCTATCCATACCCCCTTTAAAGGCCGGGTTCACACATATGCAAACTGACTGCAGGTTTCCCTGCATCCAATTCACATGACAGGCAAGTTTGACCGACTCTCAATGGAGCCGGTTCAAACATGTCCAGGGAGGCTACGTCTGAATTAAAAAAGGGTCGGGTGCATGTTTGGGTTCGGTTCAGGTGTGAATTCAGGCAAAAATGTTCCCATGAATCGCACCTGAACCGGTGAATAGACACACAATGGACTGCAGGCATGAACCAGCGGCCGCACATATGTGAACCCGGCCTGAAAGTGTTTGTCAATGCATATATAATGGTCTATACCAGCTCCTCTATTAGAGACTGGCATAGCACACTGAGTACATTTTATTTAAAAGCAGCGCTGTAAATACTGACGCCAGAGGGAGATCACGTGGCCGCTCGTCTCCTCTGCAGAAGACATCTATCAGAGCTGGAAAGCGACCGTCAGTCATGTGACTGGCCTGAAGACAGCCGATATACAGTATTTACAGCGCTCCTTTTTAAATAACATGTACACAGTGTGCTATGCCAGCCTCTAATAGAGAGGCTGGCAGTAATACAATTTTGATTATAATGTTAAAATAGTGGCAGGGGGGCGGGGACGTCCCGGAGACAGAGAGGCGCTGACAAGGAGGAAGAAGGGGTAACAGAAGCTAATCACAAAGGGAGGCACTTTGACCACGGTAATCAGGGCTGAGCTGCCCTTGTTATTGTGGTCTGATTAGAGAGGGCATACAGTAAGTGGTAGGTTTAGTTTTTTTTACAGTTTAGAGGGGGGTAGATTACATAGCACAAGCACTGTGCTGTGTAATCTGCTTTAAAGGGAGCAGAACCAACATTTTTATTTGGAGTTAACGCTTTAATGTTTTACAATTAGACCATTTCTATAATAAATTAGCACTGGGCTCCATGTACTGACGTTTCTGTGCCAGTAACTTTTTCCCCCTCACTGCCACTAATCAGTTTTAAAGAGCCCCTTTGAATAACAGTTGGAATCCGAAAGTCTGATCCGATTGGTGACAGTAATAGTGTCATACTGAGAATCTCCTTATTAGAAAGCAATGGTGCACTGCCAATTGCTGCTTTGTGCATTTGCCTGGACTGCTTTAACAAGCTTTTCTATTGCAGGACACTTTCACATTCTGACACCACCAAATAAATTATTTTTATAAAATCTAAACAATGAAAAGATGGAGATTTTATAAATATTTGAAATACTGTGTGGATATACAGTAAATTACATATAGTGAGTAAATGTATAGGCAGTCACATAATATAGACACAAGTGAGGAAAAAAAAAATGCAGCACTAATAATAATACAAAAGTATCCAGCAGCAACCTCTAGGTGCATTCAACATTTGTTTCCACCACTATTCCTTGGAGGCCAAGCACAAAAGATCCTGTCCATGCTTGATAGACATACCGTTGAATGTGTCCCCTGCACATGGTAAGAGTACCTATTACTTACCACTCTTCAGATGCTCGGATTCCATATAGCTGCACATTCCATGATTAATACTGCTTATTCAACATGCTTTCTATAGCTGTATAGCAGAGACCAGCACTCTTTGTTGTCTCCCCCTAGGGGGCCTACCAATCGATTTTAATATTGAACTATAAGGCTTCATTTCCACTGGCGTTTTTACAACCACATTTTTTACAGCTTAAAAACGCCTGTCCATGTTTATTTTAGAAAAAAAAAATTTTTTTTTGGAGCTGGAGCTTTAAAAACGCCGCGGCCGCGTTTTTGAGCGTTTGTGCGCGTTTTTGCGCGTTTTTGAGCATTTTTTAATGCCTGGCGTTTTTACAGCTCTATTGCTGGAGCTTCAGAACGCACTGGTCCCGCGTTTTTTTTGCAGCTTAGCCATCTACACCTCAAAAACGTCATGGTGGGCATGAGGCCATAGACTAACACGGACAGGCGTTTTTAAGCTGTAAAAAACGCTTAGAAAAGTGGCTGTAAAAACGCCAGTGGAAATAAGCCCTAACATATATGTGTTTCTCACCACATTGGTGTTGCCTCTCTGGTTTTTGTGTCACATGTTTTGTTCACCTTTATACATACCAGCATCGCCTTCTGGGGCTATTTGCTGTTTAGCACCTAGAGGTTTCTGCTGGATACTTTTGTGTATTCCACTCACGCTGTGGTCACTGACAAGTGTTATATTGTTATTAGCGCTGCATTTTTTATTTTTACATAATATAGACAGACACCTGTTTTAAGACTTTGAGCAATATACAAAAAATAAAAGTGACCAGGTCACATTGCTAAATATTTTGAGGTGATTTCAAGTAGAAATACAGGTCTTTATTGTCCTTCTGTGCAAAGTTTATAAAACACTAAAATAGGATATATACAGGACAATAAAAGGATCATTTTTATAATAAATACACACACACACACACATACATACATACACATAAACTCACACACAAAAACACAAAAGTGAATTTGATACCAAAACAAATTACAAAAATTACAAAGGTATTACCCAGCGTGTAGACATGACATTCCTTTACACATCAATATATCATACAATGGGTCTGCCTGCAGTCCTTAAAGTGGTTCTAAAGCCAAAACATGTTTTACCTTAATGCACTCTTTGCATTAAGGTAAAGAATGTTTAGGCATCAACATCCCCCCTCACCCCTTTTTTTTTTACAGCACTGTGCACCTCTGCAGCTCTTCTCTCCCCTCATTCTGGGTGTCCTTGGCTTTGCTGGAACACCGAGAGCCATTGGCTCCCAGTCCTGACAAATCAAAGACAGCGACAAGGAAGTTGGGCAGGGTCCCAATGTCTGTGTCAATAGACACCATTGCGAGGAGTGTGTGGTATCCAATCTTCTTTCCTGATCTATTTATGGAGTCAGTCTGCACCACCAGACAGACTCCAGTGTTGTGTTCACCTATCAATTACTTTCAAAATTTTCAGAATTTCTCTAGTCTGAGGGAGGCCTTGAGATTGCAATTGTCCATATGACATGACAGCTAGGTGTGTCAATTAGAAAAGGATCAACTATTTTAGAGCAAATTCTTCCTTCTTCGTATTAAGAATACAATTAGCATCAGGTGCATAAATAAATGATTTCCACAATTCCACCCATTTCCCCTAAAGTACAAAATTAATCCCTTACTTTTGGTTTTGTATTGGAAGTGATAACATTTCTATTCCATTTTCAGGAAGGCAAAATATACTTTAGAGGAAATACTTTTTGGTTTCTTCATGCCTGCCTCACCATAACCATCTATCCCAGTTGAGAAGAGGTAAGTAATTAACTGCATGTGTACACTTTAGTGGGGCAAACCACAAGGTTTTCTGCAGCGGCTCTGTGTACAATGACCACCACCAGATCTCTTATCCTCTTATCAATCCCAAGGAAAATTTTACTAGTCCTTGAATGATTTTATATCCTCTGAAGCCATCTCCTTTTGGTGCATGTAGGTTTTTTCAACACACTTGGCTTTTACTGATTCAAGGAGACATGAGCAGATATGGCCATGCTGCAGCAAAGCAAAAAGGACCTTGTGGCCAAGAATGGTACTTTAAAATATTAAGAAATGATGGGATACCCAAACTAACCTGCTTATCCCAATATAGAAAACATCACACTTTTGTAGCCTTTTTATGGACAACATGACAATAGCCTAATAAGTATGTAACTGTCCATCACAAAAACATGTTCAAATGTTATAAGTTCACGAAAGTACACAAGCATTTACACAATTCTTATGTAATAGAGAGCACATGCTAATAAAATAAAAGCAAAATCCTAATAACAAGAGAGGTTATATTACAGAAGTCCAACATCAAGAGGAATTTAAAAAAAAAAATCAGTGTAAAAATATCATATTCTTAACATGTCTAACTCAGACAGATACATTTTACTGGATATCTAGCAAAATGAACTACAGTTAAATATATATATTTCATTATATATATATATATATATATATATATATACACATATATTATCTGAGACTTAATAATTTTTGCAAGTAATCCTCTTGAAAAGATTAGATATCATGCTGAAAAAAAAAAATGATGAATTGCAATGCATGCCATTCGCGCTCTATAGGACAACAGTTTTATTTCAACATTAGAATGTTTTCTTTGCATCTGGTAACAAAACCCCAGCTTAGTGAAAACTGGGTATGTGTGGTTAATGGAAAATCTTGGCAGCCATCCATTTAAACAATTCAAACAATGGAAAGTTAGCAGCTTTTTGTGAAAGTACACTACTGTACAAATTTACCTACCTACACAGTCGGCATTATGGAACCATCTGTCCTTAACGTGCAGGCATGTGTTGTGCCATAAAACATTCCTTAACAAGTAAGGTAAAATAATGTTTTAGCTAGAAATTATAGTGGTACGTAAGAAGGTGTTGCAGAACAACAGTATCCTTATCTAGCATCAATTTAAAAATTGGTGAAGTGGTCCTTAAAAGACTGATTAGGCTTTGCAAATGCATTGCAGAAGTAAGCCTACTGTGACTATTAAGTCCCTCTATGCAATAGCAAGATCCACTAATCAATGCATCTCTTATAATGATGTCAGGGCTTTGAAAAGCATGAGGGACAGAGTGCATGGCCAGATCAATGTGGGATGTGTAATGTTACAAATCGAAGCGTAAAAAAGACAATCGAAGCGATCTAAAAAGATCCAGGAATCCCACTGCATTATTTATTATATATTTAAATGTTCACTGCTGAACCCAACACTTTATTTTTACTTCATCTCTATGCAGACCAGGCAGGTTTAGCACCCACCCTGGCCCCCAAAACATGCAATGTACCCCAGGAGGCAAGGTGACCTAGCTTATTACCCCACGATCTAGTTCTCGGCAGTGGTGGAGCAATGTACAGATCAGTGTCAGTCATTTTCAATGCAAGAAATTGAGTTTATGGTCTTTCAGGCAACACTGTTGAAGAGGTTTAGGACACAGGACACCCATGGTCTATCAGACACCAGGTGAGGAACAAAAGGTACTTACAGTCTTCACAGATAGAGGATCTTTAAGTCAACCTAGCATTCTGTGAAATCAGGTCCTGACTGCAAGACACTCATTGGTTTAGCTGTTGACCTTTTGGAGAGAGGTCACCACATGTCAATCGAGGACCAAGCTTAATTTAGATTCTTAGATAAAAATCCTCTGTGGTGCTTCATTTCCCCTTGTTTAACATATAACGGCTCAAGCCAAGGCCTCTATCCAGTAACAAGGTTGCCCTTCTCAGGCAGCAGACCAGGGAGGATCAAACAGCCATCTACATTGCTCATCCGGCAGCAGGCCTGTGGGAAGACTATATTACCTTCCTGCACCATAGGCAATAAACCTCCTAATGGTTGGCCAAGCAAAAATAAAATATTCCCAAGGGCCCATTTATAGCAGTGAGCCATGCTTAATGCATGACCACTGGTGTGCGCTGTAAGACACAGTGTTAATGCTCTGATCCTGGTACATTGTACGGTCTATTTTTTCAATTGAGAACTTGTAATATATTAAGAGTTATATTCGCTGCGGAGGCATTGTGATGTGGTGGTTCACATTCCGACCCGCTGCATGCAGTACTTTTTTTTAGCACACAATACAGCATGCTGTGGTTTAATGCATGTGGTATTTTGTCTTGTTTATGTGTCCATGCTCAACCCCACTGCATCTAGTGTGAATGGGTCCACACTATTGCCAGGGACACTCCCCAGCAGCACACAGAAGCAAACAATATCCAGAGCCCAGGAAAGACCCAAGAAAACTGATCAATACAGCTCAGGCTGACTACAGCCAAGCAATTGGTAAATTTAAATAGCCAGTCCTGCTTAAGGCAGGATGGCTATACATACAACAGTGATTATTTGGCTACTTGTCTCTTGCTTATGATGCAAGCTAAAAGTTATGGAGAAGCTAGTCAATGCTATAGGCATATAATTACTCAAGGCAGCAAGGCGAGGTATGAATATTTACAGATCATCGCTAGAAGCTTCCTTGATCAAAGAGCATCAATTTAAAATAACAGCTGCCCAAGAACAGTCACTTAAGGTCTCGCTAAGAGGAGCTTAGGAGAACGATATTGTCAGATTGCTGCAGGTGTTCTGCCAAATAAGATCCGCCTGTACTGCGCAGGCACTGTGCCTGCGCAGTACGAACCTCAAAACGAGCCTCAAAAATAGCCGAACATGTAGAGCTGAGAGTCAGCTCTACAGAGCACACGCGCAATGACTATTACACATGCCCCACGCTCCCGATGCTAGTGCTACTCTGCAAGGGGCGGGGAAGATTTTAGCAATAAAGTACACGTCTTAGCGGGACATGTTAAAGCAAATGAAGGGCTGGTTTTGCAGTGTCGATATGAACAGTGACAGTGTAGTCTTCCGGCTGGATAAAGGGAAGAGGCAACAGGGGGTAGCTGAAGCTGAGAAGTATATTATATCTGATAGCCTCCAATTCAACATCCATGCAACCACACAGACATCAGGATATACATGATGGTCCTCCAAAATCTTAGCTCAGGAAGTAGATGCTGATCCCTGTTGATGCCTAAACAAAGATGTCATTTCAGGAAATAAGAAAGTCAAAGGCTTTGTCAGTGGTAATATAACTACAGGTGTTTATATAGTGCCAAGAATTTACACAGAGCTTTACATACCATACATTCACATGAATAATACTGTGGTATCTGTGAGAAGTTACAAGTATCTGCAAATATCACATTTACATATTACTTATATGCATGCATGCCACTAGGTGGACAGTAAGGGGCCATGTAGGGTATCCCACTTTTTTTTTTTTTTTGGTCAAACTCTATCCGGATGTATCCTCCCTCAATAGACATTCTCATAGACAGTCAGCTCTTGTAGCACTAGAGGTCTTGTCTTCTCCAAGTGTAGGCATAAACTAATTAAGTAGACAGAACTATCATCCATGCAATTAAGTCTACAGGTGTCTTCATTCTAGCTGTTCAGGACTGCAAGGTTTGAAAAATGCCTTATGCACTTCTGCATAAATGCCTCCTCCAGGGACCAGAGTCAACAATGTTAATTCTGGAATATATTTTTTGCAATTTAAATTTCTTTTGAAAATAAAACACGAAGCAAAAGAGACATGTTAAGCCCAAGAACTACGTGAATGTACAGCCCCCCCCCTACATTTCCTCCAGAAAGAGGGAAATAAAAACACAGCCCCAAGCAGAAGAAAACTATTTACGAGGATAGTTCTGCAGTAAATGTTGGGTGTGTACAGGAAGGTATG
Source organism: Rana kukunoris (assembly GCA_029574335.1). Lineage (NCBI taxonomy): Eukaryota > Metazoa > Chordata > Amphibia > Anura > Ranidae > Rana > Rana kukunoris. The sequence goes on from CM056052.1 coordinate 221,278,750, forward strand.
CACGCAGATAAAGAAACAGGAGTATATGCCGTTTCATTAGGCCAACCAACATCTGAAAGCATGTATTACTGTAAAAAAAAAAAAAAAAAAAAAAATAAGTGTTCTTCACTCTGTCTCAAGAAATGTGACCCTTTGTTTACATTAGAAAGACAAAGAAGGTAAAAGAGCTGGCATCTCAGAGGGTATTAAATGCTGTTTTGCTGACTGAATGACCTCAAATGGAATATTTTCCATGACAAGAAGAAAAGACGCTGGCATGGTGTCAGACAATAAGATTGCACAGTGTCTAGAGTCTATCCATAGCCGGAGGCACTTAAAAAAAACCTCCAGGCAGGTGCTCCTTTATCTGCTCTTTGCTCACCTGGCTTTTAACCAGCATGCTCCTAAGACCTCACCTACTCTCCATTAACTATTTGTTAGCATTGGCCAGCAAGGAAATGAATTAATGCATGTATGAAACAGCCTGGGGGCTAGGATTCTGGCACCTTTTCCAAACCACAATGCCAAAGTACACTAACCTGAAGCAACAAGCTTGATCTTTCAATTAATGAAGAATAGGAAAACATTTCTAATCTGATATTGGGTAATAGCAACAAGAGTACTAACACACTAATGCCTGCTATGCTCCATCTTTTCTCCGTTAACTGTTCCAAAGGTAATCCACATATCAAATACACCAGTCACCCACACATTTACTTTGTTCTCATTTCTGGACATGACAAATGGGTTCGTGTTATCAGAATTACGTCATGGATTTACAGTATATGCATTTTATAGACAAGATAATCAACAACATTTTTCAAAAAAAAAAAGTAATAAATATACTAACCTTTCCCCCAGTTTCTGTATTACAGGGAATGACATCAAGCACCTTTCGGCAAAATCCCAGGGAATGCAGATTATGACGCTATAGCACAGTGCAAGAACATCTCACAAGATTTGGGCTACTCAGCATTCCCTTGTATCTTGCTGGAAGGAGCATTTGTTTTCCCATTTATCCCACTCTTTGAAATAATTAGATAAGCTGATCTTGCGTTTATAGTAAAAGGTCTTCTTGAATAACCAAATCTATCACCCAAGCAGTAATGATTATGACACATATAAATATTTGTGCTTTAACTTACAATGATGCCTGCAAGAACTTCTTGGTAATAGTCAAAAGTAACAAAATTGCATATCAATATTGATATTATATTTAAGCAATACACCAATGTAACATCATAAACCATGGCACTCTCATTCCACAAAAGCATCACACAATTAAGCCAGGGGCTGGGAAGGAGTGTGTTGAATGGCTTATGATTTCATATATAAACTCCTAAAATCCTAACAAGGACTCTTTATAAAGCAAGTATGTCATGTCATGTCATAGGTAGCCACACTGCGGTTGATGAATGAAAAGGGTGTTAAAAAATAACAATTTATGCCTACAGAAACCATTCACAGCCCTTGTTTTATTTTATGGGCTGGACTGTCAAAATGACAGTTGGAAGCCGGTTGGTTTTTGGCAATTTTTTCATATACACTGGCACCTCATTATTATGAACATACACTATATTGCCAAAAGTATTGGGATGCATTTACACGCACATGAACTATGTCATCCCAGTCTTAGTCCGTAGGGTCAGTATTGAGTTGGCCCACCCTTTGCAGCTAGAACTGCTTCAACTCTTCTGGGAAGGTTGTCCACCAGGTTTAGGATTGTGTCTATAGGAATATTTGACTGTTTCTTCCACAAGCACATTTGCGAGGTCAGGCTCTGGTATGGATAAGAAGGCTCGGCTCGCAGTCTCCGCTCTAATTCATCCCAAATGTGTTCTTGCGGGTTGAGGTAAGGACTCTGTGCAGGCCAGTAAAGTTCCCCCACACCAAACTCACTCATCCATGTCTTTATGGACCTTGCTTTGTGCACTGGTGGGCAGTCATGTTGAAACAGGAGCTCTGCATAAATTATAGATTAGTTAAGTCCAGTGGCGGTGTGTCCATAGACGGCGCAGGAGCGCCACCTCTTCTCTAACCAATAGATTCATGCGATGCATGAATCCATCTATTGTCACCGCTGCTGTCCCCTATTCAGGTGTCCAGCCCCTTGTCGGACACAAGGCATTTGAATTACAGCGGTAGGGTATTTTTGGAAGCGTCCGATTAGAGCCGCGGGCTATAATAGGCAACCTGATTAGAGCCATGGGCTCTAAAATGCTTCCAAATTGGTAAACAGCGGGCGTACTGATGTGCCATCGCTGGTTACACAGTGTTGTGTTAAGGAATCGACTAAATCGCTTCCCTAACACTGACCTGCCTCTCAGCCAATCAGGTGCACCAGGTCAGGTTACCTGTCACCTGATTGGCTGAAGCAACAGGTGCTGTGGCTGAGGCATTCAATCATAGCAGGAAAGGACAGGAGAAAATATTGAGGACTCAGAGGGAGCGTGGAGGACAGCACTGACCCAAGACAGGTAAGTGACAGGTGGGGGGGGGGGGTTCACACAGGCAGCATTTGATGGGGCAAACTGGTGGCAATTGACGGGGGAAACTGGCGACAATTGATGGGACACACTGGGACACACTGGCGGCAAATTATGGTTACAGTAGCTGCGTTTGATGGCACAGTGGTGTCAGTTTAATGGGCACAGTGGTGGCAGTTTAATGGGCACAGTGGCAATTGATTTTTTTGTCCAGTTTGTTTTGCACCCCCCCAGAAATTTTGAGCACCAGCCATCACTGGTTAAGTCTACAAATAGAGCATCAGGGAATGAGCAATAAAGAAAGGAATTTCTTCACATTCAACATTGGTTCATTGAAGAGACTAATACAGGTAATTATACATGAATATATGGAAGGTATTTTTTTATTGCTCATGAGAGTTCTCCTTTAATGCAAGAGGAAATAGTAGTGGCATGATCCAACCGGGACTCAGGAAGAGTTCTTTAACAGATATGGTGTTATTTGTTACAGCTACATATGAAACACTGGAAATTTGGGACCAAAGCTAAAACTATACTTTCTAAAGAAGAAATTGTTGTACAATAGCTAAATATCTAGTTGTTTCATGGTGCCAGTTTAATTTTCAGAAGGATACAAACCTTGCTATGAATGTAATGTTATTGCATATACAATAACTTGTATTATCCAAAATGATTTGACTGGAAGAAATTCTGTTTTAGTACACATTTCCTTCTATCGTCATTATGATGCTGTGAAGACAAGAGCACACTGTTGATATATAAGGTAGAGAACATAGTGCTTCCAGTTTTCTGCTCACTGGGCACTGACCCAAGACCTAATCCTGCAGATAGGCTATCAATGTCAGAATCACACTGCACTGCTAATCTTGTAAATCAGACTTCAGTGCTTCATCCAGTGTTTTTATTTTATGACCTGAAACTTGCATAGATTGATAGAACAGTTACAGGAAGGTCACACTCAAACTTTTAATGCTTTGAAGTTCGGAAATCTGATTTATTAATTTGTAGTCCCATGTCATATTAAATAAAAAATAATGTACGGACTAATTTCCGCCTCACAGGAACCTGTCTTCCATTTTGTGTTATACAGATAGTTATGATATAGTGAGATGAACTGCTGATGACGAGGACCGTGAAAACATTACAGTACACCAGAATACTCTAATGTTTTATACAATAAAAGTTAACCTATACACATATGTAGTGTATTGTGCACACTGTGTATGACTCGAATGAACAATGATCATGTTTTGCCATCGGTATTACTTTCACTTCCAAAAAAAAATATTACTATAGGAGTACCTCTCTACACCTCGTTGATCCTCTTGCATAAATTGCATGATTACAGCCCATGGAAATTAAGCTGCATGAAAAGAGATGAGGACAAGGTGATTGGCTATACCAAAAATGCAAGTAAATGTTAATAGGGCCAGAGTTTTGAATTACTGACTGAAAGACCCTTTTCTGCCCCACACTGTAGGAACTCCAATACTGAAGAGGGGTTCTGCACTGAACAGGAATATTCTAGGCACCACGCATTAAAGCGAAGCCAGACCCTCCTATAAATAGAGCGGGTTTCCTTCTTCCTGCTACTAAGAAGGGTGGCAGTTAACCTTTCAGAAAACCCTCTAGACCTTAGCAAGGTCTCCTCAGTAACCACGCCGCTAGGCTCCACCTGTGTGGGTATGGGCAAAGGACTGGACCCTGCGAGAGAAGATCCCTTGTGGATGGGAGGAAGAAGGGAGGTTCCATGGTCAGTTGTTTGAGGACCGAGAACCAAGCCCTTTTCGGCCAGTGAGGTGCCACTAGAATCAGAGAGGTGTTCTCCAGTTGGAACTTTCTTAGAACTGCCGGTAGAAGCACTGGAGGTGGGAAGGCATAACAAATCCCGAACCCCCCTTGCTCCCTCTCCTTTGTTCCGGGAGAAAAAACAAGGGGTTTTCGCGTTTTCTTTTGACGCGAACAGGTCTACCTCCGGAGAACCCCACCTCCTGACTAGGAGATGAAAAACTTCCTGACTGAGAGCCCACTCGCTCTCTCTCAGCTGACTTAGGCTGAGGAAATCTGCCGTCTTGTTTTCTATTCCTTTTAGGAAGATCGCTGATAATGACAGGGTATTTGCTTCGGCCCAGTGAAGAATCCCTGATGTAATGGCCGACAGGACTACACTTCTCGTGCCACCCTGCTTGTTCAGATAGGCCACAGCCGAAGCATTGTCCGACCGCACCTGGACGTGGTGACCCTGAAGCTCTTCCTGGAAAAACCTGGGGGCTAGACCGACCGCCATCAGCTCCTTCCAATTGGAGGACTTTCTCAACTCGGCATCTTTCCATACGCCCTGCACTGGAAGGGACCCTAAGTGAGCCCCCCAACCTCTGCCGCTTGCGTCCGTGGTTACCACCTGAGAAACCGGAATATGCCATAGCCGACCCTGCGATAAATTGGAAATCTTCCTCCACCACCAGAGGGACCTCTTTACCTGGGTTGGGACCTGCACTAGGGTTTCTAGCCGCTCCAGATCGTGATCCCAGATTTTCAGGAGGAAAGCTTGCAGGGGCCGAAAGTGAAGGCCTGCCCATTGGACAGCCGGAAGGGTGGACGTAAGCAGGCCCAGGGTCGACATCAGAGACCTGATCGACACTTGCCGACTGCCCTGTAGGGTGGCCACCGCCCTGTCTAATTTCAGGGCCTTCTCCCTGGGGAGAAAGACCCTTAGGAGGGTGGAGTCCAAAAGGTACCCTAAGTAAGAAATTTGTTGTGACGGTGACAGGCTGGATTTTTCTAAGTTTAACAGCCACCCTAGACCCGATAGAGTCCTCTTGGTTAATTCCAGATCTCTGGATAGTTGTTCTGGAGAAGCCGCAAAAAGGAGCAGGTCGTCCAGGTAGGCTATGATGCCTACTCCCTGAAGACGCAGAAAAGCTATGGGTTCTGCCAGGACCTTGGTGAACACGTGGGGTGAGGAGGATAGACCGAATGGCAAAGCCTGTAACTGAAGATGCATCACCTCCCCTCCTAGGTCTATCGCTAGGCGTAGATACCTCTGAGACCCCTCTGCGATGGGTATGTGCAGGTACGCGTCCCTGAGGTCCAGGGAGACCATAAAGCAATTCTGTGGAAGGAGGGCCCTGACCGTGAAGATTGATTCCATACGGAACTTTTTGTATGCGATGGACCTGTTTAGGGGTTTCAAGTTTAGGATTAACCTGTACTTCCCTGAGGGTTTCCTCACCACAAAAATGTGTGAGTAAAATCCCTTCCCTTCCTCTGTCGCTGGAACCCTGAGGACCACGTCCTGGTTCTTTAGCTCTTTTAAGGCTCCAGTCAGGGCCTCTGATTTTTCCCTGTCTCTGGGAAGTTGAGTGACCAGATATCTTTGGGGGGGGAGGAGAAGAGAACTCTAGGAAGTACCCCCTCCTTACTATCGCCAGGACATACCTGTTGGGGGAAATTGATTCCCACTGTGGGAGGAAGGCACCCAATCTTCCCCCCACCCTGACCTGGGAGTCACTGTTTTTTTGCGGGCTGGTCAGGAGGGCGAAAAATCGCTCCTCTGCCCCTTCCTCTAGGCGTCCAGATTCTCTTCTGAACTTCTGGCTTTGGGACCCCCGAGTGCCTTTGGGGACGAAACCCCCTCCCCTTTACTGGAGCCTTACGTCTCTGGGGAAAGGACTTCTTTCTGTCAGCTGTACGATCCAAGACTGACTCAAGACCCGGGCCAAACAGGAGATGCCCTGTAAGAGGTATCCCACACAGCTTGGATTTGGAAGCTGGCCAAGTTTTGAGCCAGAGGGCTCTCCTGGCAGAGTTGGCCAGAGCTACCGACCTGGCTGACATGCGGACGGATTCAGCCGATGCGTCCGCAATGTAAGCGATGCCTCGTAACATTGTAGGGAAGGAGGATAAAATGGTCTCCTTATCCGTCCTGGCCTCAATGTGCTCCTGGATTTTAGAGAGCCAATGTTCTAAGTTACGGGCCACCACTGTGACAGCTAATTCTGGCTTGAGGTTCCCAATAACAGAGTCCCATGTTTTTTTCAAGAGGGAATCCATTCTCTTGTCCATTGCATCAGGAAGAGTTCCCATATCCTCGAAAGCCAAGACGGTATTTCTGGATACTTGGGAGAACGCCGCATCCAATTTAGGCACTTTGTTCCAAATGGATGCAGGATCTTCAGAAAATGGGAACCTCCTTTTAAGGGACTGGGAAAAAAAGGGCTTCCTTTCGGGGTCCTGCCACTCCTTTTTGATAGTATCAGTTAGAAGGTCATGTACAGGAAAAACCCTTCTCTTCTGTTCCCCCAGACCTTTGTACATTTGGTCATGAAGGCTAAGAGGTTTACTTTCGGCCTGAATGCCCAGAGTCGTGTAAATGGCCCCTAACAAGTCCTCAACCTCATCAAGGGACAGTTTATATCTCGAGGGCTTCCTGGAATCCCCATCCTGGTCCTCATCATCTGACTCTGCCTGAGAACCAGAGGCCACACTCTCCCCTGAGATTACTGCCTGGGAAGGGCCTGCAAGATCAACTGTCGTTGCTGTATGATCAGGTGTGACAGGAGCAAGACCCTGTTCAACTGATTGGGTTGTAACCTGTGTGGGGACAGTGGGAGGTTGCAGCCTTTCAAACAAAGATTTGAAGGAAGCGAAAGTGGAGGAAAGCTCCTTAACAGAAACTGCTAGGCTACCTTCCTGCTCTTCATCCCTCTCCCTGACCAAGGAGTGAATGCATTCCTTACACAACACTTTGGACCAAGACTCAGGAAGAATGTCCCTACAGGAGGCACATTTCTTTTTCGAACCGTGAGTCTTCCCTGTCTTTTCCAGGCTCTTCTGAAAGACATAGGAACAAGGGGCCCCACACATTAACATCCAAAGAAAGAAAAACATTTTTTTTTTTTTTTTAAAACACAAAAAAAACTATGGGTTACAACCCTGGGGAAACTCTAAAAACAGACCCTCCTGCTAGGTTCCCCTATGGTCCCCCCCCCCAACAACCAAGGGGGAATAGTGGGGGGGAAAGACCAGGCCTAAGGTTTAGGAACCCCTCCCCAGGGAACTCTTACCTTAGGCTGGCTGGAGGAAGCGTCCTTGGTCGTGCCCCTTTCCGGAGAAGTCGCCGACATCCTGGGGTGGTTGCGCTGTGTCAACTTGCCCCAGCAAGCTTCAGACTCCTCCAGCAAACACGCTGGGCCTCTATCAGCGCCGCGACCCGGAACCGGAAGTCGCGGATCAAAGGGGAGGCTTCCGACGCGCCGTTGATGACGTCACCCGCCACTCAGCCCGCAAATTTTTGAAAAAAGTATGCGGCCTGTAAAAAAACAGGGCGTCCTGGAGGCCTCCCCCGCCATGGTCCTGTGGACACGATAGGGGTCCCCCCTCAAGCCATCTGCCGCGCTCGACCAGGATTGGGGTGCGTCTGGCGGTGAGTACCCGCCAAAAAAAGATTTTTTCCTTAGGAGGCCCCTGCTCCCTTGGTAGGAGAAAGAACAGTCACAGTCCCCTGACTGCACCGGCCTAGGTTCCTCTGCAGTGTCTCCCCACCGGAGGAAACACTAAGAACTGAGGTCTGGCAGGGGGAGGAGAGTTCTTAAAGGCTGTGCAGTGTTTCCTAAAGGAAGAGGAGGAGCCTATCTCTCTATTGTGGCTGTCCTGAAAGACGAGAAGGGAAAAAATTATCGCAATAAGCGTCTGGTTTGCGCAAAATGTATAGTGCCTACAAAATAGGGGACAGAATTATTATTTTTTACTAGAAATGGCGGCGATCTGTGATTTTTATTGGGACTGCGACGTTATGGCGGACACATCGGACACTTTTGACACATTTTTGGTGTCATTCACATTTATACTGCGATCAGTGCTATAAAAATGCACTAATTACTGTATAAATGTGATTGGCATTGAAGGGGTTAACACTAGGGGGTGAGGAAGGGGTTAAATGTATTCCCTGCATAGTGTTCTAACTGTGGGGGGAGGGGGGGTGACTGGGGGGGTGACCAATCTGTGTCTCTATGTACAAGGGACACAGATCGCTCTCCTCCTCTCCAGAGACAGGAAGCTGTCTCTGTGTAAAACGGCAATGAGAGATGATCTCATATGTTTACATATGAGATCATCTCTCATTCGCCCACAGATCGCATCGCAAACGGCCACTCTGATTGGCCGTTCACGGCGATCTGTGATTGGCTGTGTCCAAGGGACACGGCCAACACAGTGTTTCCCCGCAGCGCGCTCTGGAGCGCGCGCAGGGAAGCTGCTAGTGACAAGCCGTCAATTGACGGCTTGTTGGTAATTTAGATCCGCGCTAAAGCCGTCATTCAGCTATAGCGCGGATCTCAAGTAGTTAAAAAGGCTTGTCGACTGGAGTATACATGGTACAACAAAGGCTTGGGTCCAATTGGAAAAAACTGGGAGCAGAGGTGCTGTTACTTCTGGCCCCCTGGCTACCCACTCATCATACTCCCTGGGAACTCGAAGAGCACCACATCATAGGCCCCTTGCTTCGTTTTCAGGTAGTGTGCAAAAAATTTGACCCATCTTCCTCTCCCGGACTGCTTACCCCCCTACAACACTATCCAGATTTCCCCCTGGCGTGTCTTCTCAATTCTTAGCCACACATTGTCCTCATAAGCAAATCTGGGAAAAAATTATCGCAATAAGCGTCTGGTTTGCGCAAAATGTATAGTGCCTACAAAATAGGGGACAGAATTATTATTTTTTACTAGAAATGGCGGCGATCTGTGATTTTTATTGGGACTGCGACGTTATGGCGGACACATCGGACACTTTTGACACATTTTTGGTGTCATTCACATTTATACTGCGATCAGTGCTATAAAAATGCACTAATTACTGTATAAATGTGATTGGCATTGAAGGGGTTAACACTAGGGGGTGAGGAAGGGGTTAAATGTATTCCCTGCATAGTGTTCTAACTGTGGGGGGAGGGGGTGACTGGGGGGGTGACCAATCTGTGTCTCTATGTACAAGGGACACAGATCGCTCTCCTCCTCTCCAGAGACAGGAAGCTGTCTCTGTGTAAAACGGCAATGAGAGATGATCTCATATGTTTACATATGAGATCATCTCTCATTCGCCCACAGATCGCATCGCAAACGGCCACTCTGATTGGCCGTTCACGGCGATCTGTGATTGGCTGTGTCCAAGGGACACGGCCAACACAGTGTTTCCCCGCAGCGCGCTCTGGAGCGCGCGCAGGGAAGCTGCTAGTGACAAGCCGTCAATTGACGGCTTGTTGGTAATTTAGATCCGCGCTAAAGCCGTCATTCAGCTATAGCGCGGATCTCAAGTAGTTAAAAAGGCTTGTCGACTGGAGTATACATGGTACAACAAAGGCTTGGGTCCAATTGGAAAAAACTGGGAGCAGAGGTGCTGTTACTTCTGGCCCCCTGGCTACCCACTCATCATACTCCCTGGGAACTCGAAGAGCACCACATCATAGGCCCCTTGCTTCGTTTTCAGGTAGTGTGCAAAAAATTTGACCCATCTTCCTCTCCCGGACTGCTTACCCCCCTACAACACTATCCAGATTTCCCCCTGGCGTGTCTTCTCAATTCTTAGCCACACATTGTCCTCATAAGCAAATCTGTGCAGAACACTTTTTCCACAGGGGCTCCTCCAGGGGTCAAGTCCTGGGGAAAAAAGTGTGGGAACTCCCACCCAAGATCCACTCCCCCACCAAAAGAAAAAAAAAAATGATACGCTCATATGCATAATTACTAACCGCATGTTTTTTTTCTCGATCCACTGTATCTTAGTATTTCTTTATGTTACTGGCCAATTCCTGTATATGTATTCATCGGGTAGTGTGCAAGTTCTTTCTAAATCCTGCGATAACTCGCGGAAGACCTCCGCAATGTTTCCTGGGAACAATGACAAAAGCTCCCAGGAGACATTGCGGCATCCAGGAAGTGACGGAATACCGCACACTACCCGATTAATCCATATACAGGAAGCGGCCAGTAACAAAGGATTACTAAAGTTCGCCTGCCCCTGGCAGTGACTCGAGCTAGGCATTGCCATTTAGTGAAGGATTGGCTCGGGCAGTGCGGTTACTCTCGGCTGCAAAGGGAACCGAGTTCCTGCTGTGAAAAAGTGCAGGAACACCGTTCCCACGCGTTCCCGCAGGACTTGAGCCCTGGGCTTCCCTCATCCCCTATGAGAGGCACAAATCCCAAATGCTTGATTATACCTCCTCTTTTGGACATGCGTTCAACTTTTTCATCACCCTAAACACATCTGGGGCATGGTCCAGACCCCATACCAAGTTTGAAGCTCCCCATCCTACACATTTAGTGGTCGTGCCCGAAGCTGCAAACATTCTGAAAAGGCATACATGAAGGCATTGCGAAGATAACACCCTAGACTTCACTCCCTCACAATACCTCCTTCAACACTCCTCTCTCCTCAGAACATACCATAGGTCGCTACCGTGTTTCCCCAAAAATATGACAGAGTCTTATATTAATTTTGCCAACAAAAGACACCGTAGGGCTTATTTTTGGGGTAGGTCTTATTATGTAATGTGTATTTACCAGTTCCTGTGCTTCATGTCTTCTCTCCCCCTTTCACTCTCTGCCTGTCAGCTCAGGAGTCATTAGCATTTAGCATTGCGAGTTAAAATGCTTGTAAAACCCTATAATCCACTCTTATACAGTACTATATAACAGTGGTCATCAACCTTGTCCTGCAGGGCCCACTAACAGGCCAGGTTTGCAAGATAACTGAAATGCATCAAAGGTGATGTAATTTGCTGCTCAGTGATTGCAGTATTCTAGTCTGCATCTCCCCAAGGTAATACATAAAACCTGGCCTGTTAGTGGGCCCTGCAGGACAGGGTTGATGACCACTGCTATATAATGTCCAATGTTAGTGTTTCTGTAATACAATTGTGTCAAATACCTGTCTGGGTGTTTACGCGACCCTCCGGAGCTCTCTTCCCCACTCCGAGCACTGCAGGGGGGGGGGGGCGAGATCCCCTGCTGACAGCTGGCAGAAGAGGAGAAGAGCAGCAGAAGGTCAGCTGAGCGGCACTGTAATGAAGGTATTTGGCACAATTACAGAAACACTCACATTGTACATTATATAGTACTGTAATGGAGTGAATTATAGGATTTTACAAGCACTTTAAACTAGGGCTTATATTGCAGCCGTCCTGTAAAATCACAGGAGGTCTAATTTTCAGGGTAGGTCCTATTTTCGGGGGAAAGACGGTAGCTATGCACCTTGTTAATGCAGCTAGATGATGCATTCCTTCTAAATGGGGTAACACCACGCCTCCATCATTCATGGAATAGTTTCAACTCGTATGGCAGATTGCAGAAATGGAATTAATCAACATATCGAAAGACACACCGACGAAATTTACCCACACCTGGGCTTGCTGGTTTCAGTTCCAGGACTCACCAGAATATTCTTGGTTTCAGTCAAATCTCACTTGAGATTTGTAGCTTGATACAGATAAGGACCATTTGATATAGCGGTTATACTTCTTGTTCGATATCTCCCTTAAAACTAAATATGACATTCATTCTCTTTTTCAATTGTTACTTAATCATTTGATCATTTCATAAACTTAGACAGCCTGTACTGTTCCCCTCTCGGTGCAGCCCATTCGGGTGGACTGAGGGGATTTTTATTTGTTATTTGATATTGTTAACCTAATTTTGTTACCTTGTTAAAACATTTCTCCTTGTGTATACTAATGGGAGCTTTAACCTCCCAAATACCAAGTTCTGTCCCTTTTCTGCAACACCATTTATGTGAAACTTCAATAGAAAAAAATAAAAAACACAGCCTGAAGTGAAAGTGCTTTTTTCTTTAGCGTAGGGGAAAGCTAGAACCCCTTATCCGAAGTTTTTTTGTTGTCAGTGTCTTTGTTGCAGACTTTCCTCACATCATGTCTGGTGAAAGTGTTGTTAGTCTGACAGAAATTGAGGGGAAATCCTTCAAACAGAGCCCTACATAGTGGTAAAAATCTAACAGTAGTCCTAAAGCTTTTCAAGCTCTATGCAAAACAAAGATAAATATCTTTTGAGCAGACGTACAGTATGTTTAGAAATGTCAAAATGCTAAATTGCAAGCTAAGCTTGGGGCACATTTTGCAATGAAGATACATCTGTTCTTTAAAATGTAAGTTCACCTTTTCAGAGAAAAAAATTCAAAAAGGTGAACTAGCACCATACACCCTCCCCACCTCCTGGTTCCTGTTCTTGTCTCCATCCGTAGGATTTCAGTCCGACTTCGGGGGGTGGCAGTTGGGGGCGATTTGACAGACATCTGCGTGGGTTTATGCACAGATGTCTATTGCAACCGCTGAAGGTACCAAAAGTAGTGCAGAAACTACTTTTGGGAATGAGTGCGGAGCTGCAAAGTCGGTGTTGCACCGATTCAGGCGGTGCCATTGCTAGCAATAGGCTCCGATCTGCCATGCGATTTGATATGTTCGGATCAGAGTGTTTCCAATTGGTCAAAACGATCACATGCCAGCATTGACTAATCAGAAATCGCTGGGCTACATCCTGGCACCCCTAAGAAAAGAAGGGGATTTTGAATCCCCAGACTGCTAATCTAGCTGCATGGGCGCTGACAGCTCATAACCCACCGAGGTAAGTACAGTGTGAACTGAGGAGGATGCACAATGTTAGTTCACCTTTTAAATTGTTTCCCTGAAAAGGGGAACTAACCCACTGATGCCCACCTAAACCATTATTAAATGTATTAACTCAATGAAATTAGGCTACATACACAGTAATACATATGTGGCTTGTTTACTTTGTTACCTTGCTAACTCCTGCAGCAAAGAGTAAAATACCCTGTGCTACCACCATATAGAAGAGTCTGTGGTTCTTTCACACAAAGCAGTGTCTTCCCCGCTCCGAGCACTGCAGAGGGGGGTGTGCCCCTGAGATTCCCCGATGACAGGTAGGAGAAGAGGAGGAGCGACGCGGGAAGTCAGCTGAGCGCCACTACACCAAAAGGTATTTGACACAGATATATTTTACAGAAACACACACATTGTACATTATATACTACAGAAATTAGTGGATTTTAGGATTGTACAAGCATTTTAAACTAGGGCTTATTTTCGGGGTAGGTCTTATGTTGCAGCCCTCCTGGAAAAAAACAGTAGGTCTTATTTTTGTGGAAACACGGTATATGTACAACACTATGCGTGATAAAGTATTAGTTAGAGGTAAGTGAATTCCATAGTGTAACAATCAAAAACAACCAAATCAAACAAATTATATATATATATATATATATATATATATATATATAATCAACCAACGAATGAATCAAAAATAATCCAATTTGACAATATCCCTGACAACAACTCTTCCACATTAATCTCCTGTAGGCTTCACCGCTCATGCCCAAAGTATAGATGTGTGCTTAGGATCAATAGCTGGGATTCCCCTGGTATTCGGCTCCAATATGGTCCTCCAGTTTATGAGTGGTGATCATGGTTTTAGTGATCAGACAAGAGACAGCATGAACATTTTTATTGTGTAGTATTTATTTAAAAAAGAGCAATTCAAAATACAACAATGAAAGGGGAGGAGCAAAGGATTTTGCTCTGCCCACCTATGGGGATGGGGCAGACTACTGGTTAAATGACAGTTATGTTTTAAAAAAGTTTTGAATAAAAATTGTAAATATTATTAGCTAAAAGTCTAGTCACATGTTAATAGGGCACGAGTTAGCCCTTATATAAGGATTTAAAACAGCGTAGGAGAAGCAGACAGTGGCGGATCAACAAAGAAGAAGGAACATCCCGCCCTCCCTCCCATCGTCAAGCCCCTTATTATGTGGTTTGGTCCTTTTCTCATAAAAAGGAACAGTTATAGAGATATTAAACATGTCATAGTATTAACTTGAGCTGTTATGGCCGAGTTAAAATGATAGTTTATGGTACAAAATTAAATGAATTTTGTGTTATATAAATTGGACAGGTTTATTATAAGTTGGTAAAAAATTATAATACCAATAATAAAAGGACCCTGGCCATTCAAATCCATTGTTAAAGTTTTGAATAATTTTTTTAAAATATTATTGTATTGGTTTTTTTATTGTAAATTATTTGTTCTGCATACGGTCCCATATATTGCACTCACATGTTTTGGTGCCTATGTACGGGCACCAGTGTGTACAGCGTGTGCAGGAATGGATATCTATGCCGGGCCTGGCAAAAGCCAGAAGTGATGTCACACCGGACCCAGAAGTAACAGAGTCTTTTCTTATGTGCCAAAAGCACGGGTATTTTTGCAATGCAAAAAAAAAAAAGTAGCCCCAGATAGATTACTGTATATGCAGCCTGACTGTATTTCATTAATATATAAAAAGGGATTCATTGGGTTTCAAGTGATGTGTAGCAGCTCGACTCAAGGGTTAAAACGTACTTGCGCAATTACGTAAAGGTAAATGGCAAGATTTAATGGATGTCAATACTGTAGCTTCCATTTTTTTTTTTTTGCAGTTTAGTAAAGTACTGAAAAAAAAAAACACAAAATTCCACAGTAAAAGTGTCATTTCTAAACCAGTTTCAACATGTTATGATGTGCACAGCCTTTCTTCAGCTTGTTGAATAAGTGAGAAAATGGTCATTAGCAAATAGAACATGACTTCCTAACTTGTCAACAAAAAGAAACCTTACACCAGTACTATCGTATGTAGTAAAAGAATAAACCTGGACATTTTCCATATTGGGATATGTATCCTATATCCATTAAATCACTACAAGGGAAGGCTTGCTGATAAATTTAAATAAACTTAGTTGATGCAATAAAATGTATTGTCAGTGGGAAGAAATTGTCTGCCTTCATGTGATGTCTGTCAGGGGAGGGTTGCTCTACCTTGGAATGGTGCTTCCTCTAACAGAAAAATCAGCAAAGATTACCTCAGCCACTATTTCCTGCTTCTACCCTAATGCAAGGTAAGAATCATAATCCCTTTGATCCTCCTAAGATCTCCTGCTCTCTAGCTTTTTCCCCATCTCCAGGACTTCTCTAGAGTTGAAGCCATCAAATTGTATGGCCATTTCCTAAGCAGTCTGCCTTTAGTCAATCCCTGAACACTCATCTGCTCAGGGAAACCTATCAACTGCATTTTAATTGCTCAAACATCTCATCCCTCACAGTTAATACCCAGGGCCATAGGGGAAGCTGCCCTGGGCCCTGTCATTGTTGTGGGGCCCAAAGCAGCTGCCTCATACTTGCCAACTATCCTAGTTTAAATTCCCTTGTCCTTTGAAGTTTTAGTCCCATGCTGTGTCCTGATATCTCAGTGTAAAGTGCTGCTACTAATGCTGCCCATCACTGTCCTATTGTTGTGTACAGATAACTTATCTGCAGACCATGTGTTTATATGTAAATAGTAGGGTTGTCCCGATACCACTTTTTTAGGACCGAGTACAAGTACCGATACTTTTTTTCAAGTAGTCGCTGATACCGAATACCGATACTTTTTTTAAACGTTTTCCCAAATGCAGCCATGTCCCCCCACATATTGCTGCCATGTGTCCCCCCACATATTGCTGCCATGTGTCCCCCCACATATTGCTGCCATGTGTCCCCCCACATATTGCTGCCATGTGTCCCCCCACATATTGCTGCCATGTGTCCCCCCACATATTGCGCGCCCTGTGTAAAGGACACTCCCTCTTGCTCGTGATTGGACAGATCAGTCCAATCGCTAGCAAGGGGGATTGTTCTTTACACAGGGCGGGCGATAGGGAAAACAGATATTGAAAAACGAAAGCGTCATGTAATCTTCGCGGCGGCGGCTTTGTATATACGGCGGCGGGGGCGGCGGCGGGGGCGACGGCGGCTGGGGGGGGGGGGTTGGTCAAAGTATTCTATTTGGGTATCGGGGGTATTTGCGGTATCGGTATCGGGACAACCCTAGTAAATAGCCAGCATTCATATGTAAATAGTTGCACCAGGCAGCATAGAAATGGTAATAAAGGCGGCATTCATATGTATATCATGCCCCCCTGCAGTGAGATGGCTGTAACCTCTAGCAACCAATCAGTGAGCAGTAATTACTGTACAGTAATCTCTATTAACCAATCAACAAGCAGAAATCATGTGCTGTAACATCTAGCAACTGATCAGTGAGCTGTAATGTGTGCTGTAACCTCTAGCAACCAGTCAGTAAGCGATGATGATACACTGTAACCTCTGGCAACCAATGGCAATCGCTGCCTGATCTGATACAGCAAACAGATTTTAAGTCTAGCTGCTATTAAGTGTACGTGTCAGAGCAGGTGGAGAGCGAAATTGTGTGGAGGTCCAAAAAAAATGTTTGCCTAGGGTTCAACCACTATTAAAAAGACGGCCCTGTTAATACCATTTGTATTACTAGCCCTTCCCTTTAGATTGTAAACTCTCACAGACTCCCTAATCCCTCTTGTTTTGAATTATATTGTAACTTTAATGTCACCCATTTTGTAAAGTGTTGTGCAAACCATTGGCACTCTATAAAACTTAATAATAATAACACATGCTATGTAAATCTGGCATCCCTGCACTGCATCAAAGATTACGGTTTTAGTCAATTCAAATACCAAAATTAGCATTTCTGTAGAATTTAGTGATTTAACCACTTCCCGCCTGGCCTTTAGCAGATTATCGTCTGGGTGGTGCCATGACTAAGCACTAGTTGAGTGCGAAACGCGTCGGCTATCCTGTTTCTGTGGTTGCGGTGACTGTACATGTTCCTGTTTTTACATTAAAGACAACTTTTTCGTTTGAAATTCTTCTGGAGTGCGGCAGTCCATTTTTCTTCCTCCTCATTGCTATGGGTGGTGGTTCTGTTATCCTGACTGGGTGTCATATCCGATTGTAGTAAGGAGCCTCTGATAGAGGCTTCTTACCATGTGATCAGCTGTGACCAATCACAGCTGATCATCACGTGAACCAGGAAGTGCCAGTAAACAGCATTCCTCGGTTTGCCGATCAGCGGCTCTCCCTGTTGGGGGGGCTGATAATCAGCACATTATCAGCATAGCCCCCAGAGATGCCCATCAGCTGCCAATCAGTGCCCATAAGCTGCCAGTCTGTGCCCCAAAAACACCAATCAGTGCCCACCACAGTGCCAATCAGTGCCCACCTTATTAGTGCCAAATCATCAGCGTCCGTCAGTTAAACGAGAAAACTAAATTTTTTGACAAAAAACAAGATTTCTTTAATTTTTTTCCAAAAATGTTGGTCTTTTTTGGTTTGCTTAGAAAAAAATAAAAACTCCAGAGGTAATCGAATACCACCAAAAGAAAGCTCTATTTCTGAGAATAAGATACAAAATTAGTTTGGGTACAGTGTTGCATGACCACGCAATTGTCATTCAAAGTGCGACAGTGCTGAAAGCTGAAAATTGTCCTGGGCAGGAAGGGGCGAAAGTGCCTGGTATTGAAGTGGTTAAATATTGGTTACTATTAACCACTTAAGGACCCCCGCACGCACATATACGGCCACAGAATGGCTCGTACAGGCACAAGGGCGTAAATTTACGTCCCCGCCTTCGTGCGGTTCGGGGGTCCCATCGGGACCCCCTCCGCGGCGTGCGGGGGTCCCCCTGCCTCTGGGAGCGATCGCCGACGAGCGGGCGGATGTCCGTGATTTCCGCCCCCCCCCCGCGATCGCTCCCAGCCAATGGGAGCGCGCTCCCATTGTGTCAGTTCCTCCTCCTGTGTTTACACAGGAAGGAGGAAATGATGTCACCTCTCATCGCAGCGCTGTTTCCCAGCGCTGCTGATGAGAGAAGACATCACAAGTAAGTGTGCACCAACACAACACTGACACACACTCACATAGGCACATTAACCCCTTGTGATCGCCCCCCCCACCCCCCTGTCACAGTGTCACTGAATGCAGTGATCTAATCACTGCATTTAGTGTCAGTGTGACAGGCAGTGTAAAAAACAGTTAGTGTTAGGTTCAGGATAGCCCCCCCACCCCCCCTAATAAAGTTTTAACCCCCTGATCACCGCCCTAGTTAACCCTTTCACTCCCTATTGCCAGCGTCACTAAGCGATCATTTTTCTGATCGCTGTATTAGTGTCGCTGTTCCCGCTAGGTAGCTTTTTTTTTTTTTTTTTTTATTTGGGATTTTTTTTTTTTACTAAAGACATGTGGCTGAATTAATTTTGGCCTAAATGTTTTACTAAAATTTAGTTTATTTGATTTTTTTTATAACAAAAAGTAAAAAAATTGTGTTTTTTTTCAAAATTGTGGCTCTATTTTAGTTTATAGCGCAAAAAATAAAAATCGCAGAGGCGATCAAATACCACCAAAAGAAAGCTCTATTTGTGGGAAAAAAAGGACGCAAATTTTGTTTGGGAGCCACGTCGCACGACCGCGCAATTGTCTGTTAAAGCGACGCAGCGCCGAATTGTAAAAACACCTTGGGTCATTTAGCAGCGTATTGGTCCGGGTCTTAAGTGGTTAAAGAGGACTGGCTTTCTAAAAACAGAACATGTCAAAGCAGATGAGCAGCTATTGTCCAGACCCTGTAGCATCACAAGTAAACAGATGCAGAACATCCGTTCCTACGTTTTCTTGAAGCCAAACCCGGACACTTTAGTGGCACACAATTTTTTTTTATTTTAGGGGGAATGCTGTGTACTCTGGTGTAAAGGGGAACTCTGATGTTAGGGAGTTTTTGCTCACCAAAGCCTCCACTTACAGGAGAGTTACCAGCATACCCTCTAAATCAGAGTCCCCAAAGCCCCCTTACATCAGTCTACAGAGCACCCCTTACATCTGAGACCTCCTTACCCAAGTATGCAAACTCTCTACAGGACAGCAGAGAAAATAGAGGGACGGGTCACATACAGTGAATGGTCAGGTCACCCACCTGAGAATGGAAGCTCAGGCATCAGCAGCTTTCATCCACAACGTATCCGTCTAAAGCACAACATGCTGGGGATTGGAGTACGGGCAAGCAGACACAGAGGGCTAGGAGGAGGAGATCAAGCCCCCTCTCCTCTGTGTGGTTCTGTGCTGGCTATGAGCAGTAAGAGTGTGAGTATAAGTGTGTCAGGGATACTTGACTTAACCACTTAAGGACCGCCGCATGACGATATTCAGCAGAATGGCACGGCTGGGCACATGGACGTATATATATATGTCCCCTTTAAGAACCCAGCTGGGGGTCGCAAGCGCGCCGCCAGCAGCGCGCTCGTGACTTGTTCTGAAGCTCCATGACCGCACCGCGGGACCTTCAGACCCGATCGCCGCGAGTGTCCCGCAATCGGGTCACAGGAGCTGAAGAACGGGGAGAGGTGAGTGTAAACAAACCTTCCCCGTTCTTCTCTGATAATGGGAACGACAATTACCGACGACACACATCCAGCCCCGCCCCCCTACAGTTAGAAATACACATGAGGTCACACTTAACCCCTACAGCGCCCCCTAGTGGTTAACCCCTTCACTGCAACTGTCATTTTCACGGTAACCGTGCATTTTTATAGAACTTTTCGCTGTGAAAATGACAATGGTCTCAAAAATGTGTCAAAGGTGTCCGATGTGTCCGCCATACTGTCGTAGTCACGAAAAAAAAAATGCTGATCGCCGCCATTAGTAGTAAAAAAAAAAAAAATATTAATAAAAATGCCATACAACTATCCCCTATTTTGTAAACGCTATAAATTTTGCGCAAACCAATCGATAAACGCTTATTGCATTTTTTTCTACCAAAAATAGGTAGAAGAATACGTATCGGCCTAAACTGAGGAGACTTTTTTTTTTAATAGCCATCTTTTTTGGGGATATTATAGCAAAAAGCAAAACCTATTGAATTTTTTTCAAAATTGTCGCTCTATTTTTGTTTATAGCGCAAAAAATTTAAACCGGAGAGGTGATCAAATACCACCAAGAGAAAGCTCAATTTGTGAAAAAAAAAACACGACAATTTTGTTTGGGAACCACGTCGCACGACCGTGCAATGGTCAGTTAAAGTTTTTTTTTAAGACAGCAATTTTATATGGTACAGTGGAACCTTGTATAACGAGCATAATCCGTCCCAAGAGAATGCTCGTAATCAAAAGTACTCGCATATCAAAGCGAGTTTTCCCATTGAAGTCAATGGAAACGAAGATAATTTGTTCCGTATTGACTTCAACGAGATGCAATACATGCGGGCAGAAGTGTGGGGGCGCCAGAGAGCACCAAAACTGGCAGAAAAGGCCCGAGGACACTTTGGCTCGTTTCCTGCGCCCCGTACCTCAGGCCAAATGAGGTACTGCATGCCTATTTTCGGCTTTGCTCGGCTTCTGCGCCCCCTGTACATCAGGCCAAATTAGGTACTGCAGGCCTATTTAGCTTGAATTCTGCTCGTAAGATCGCAAACCGAGTCATAATAAAAATAAAAATAAAAGTTGCTCGCAAATCAAAACCCTCTCAACCCAAGTCACACTGTATATTATACATTCACATAAGTCAAGAAGCTTACAACCTAAGGTCCCCAACACACATTCATACATATACTAGGGCCAATTTAGACAGGATCTGATTAACCTACCAGCATGTCTTTAGATAATGCTTTTTTAAGATTCACTCAACAAGCAGGTGACCCAAGAAGTGGCAAAACTGCAATAGTAAATAGCAGTGTCACCATCCTGGCCATCGGGTATAGCAGGTGCATGTGAATAAAAAAAAAAAAAAAAAAATGGCCAAAACTATTTTTTTTATTATTTTAGCAGGTCCACATAGATCTTGTTCATCTTATTTAGCCGACTTGAGTTCCATTATAAAAGTAGTGTAATTACATAAAAAAGGCCACAGGATAAATGCATATTGGTTGCATTGACGGATGGTACAAGTTCTCCCACCCTGATATGAAGTTATGAGTCAGCAAATTCAGCACCGGCTGCTGCTTTCATTCAGGTATCTGCATGCTCAGCATAGCAGCCAAGCTTTACTAAGCAGCCTCATTCAAGATGATGGCTCCATGAGACAGAGTGCACACATTTCCTGGACTCTACTATTTCATCTAATCATCTGCCAAACCACTACAGCCATGCTAAACCCTTATGACACTGACAAACAGTACTTCACATATACATGATCATGCATTGGAATTTTAACAAATCAGTCATTTATTGTAGAGTCGAAGATGATCTACTTCTATATTAATAAAATGAAGTGTACGTGCAGATCAGCATGCTGTAAGCATGTGCCATTGTCACTATATTGATTATGGTCAACAATTAATTAGCAGCAACAACTGTAGCTGGCTTTGCCCAGTAACATAACTGAGGGGGATTATATGTAAGAGTGCTGAGGTGCAAGCATCCGTCAAAATAAAATGATAGGGAGAAATGAATTTTGGTATTTGCCCTGCTCTGCAAAGAATGCGAAGAAATGTCCAACAATCCAGCAAACGATAAGCCCTGTCATCAGACTACATTTGGCTTGAGTTTTCATACCACACCCTGAAGAAACATGGGGCATTCTTGGAGTGGTGCCACCAAGGCCTGGTCATTAGAAACTGCATGGAATTTGTTGCTTGAAATCCCAATAGTGGCATTTGGAACTTGATCTCACGTTGAAGGTTTTAACTCATATCCCTCTTAGCTACCATGTAACACAAGCATCATATTTAAGCTCTGCTGAGTAGAAGCAAGCAAGTATACAGATGTTCTTGTGATTTGTATATCTGTAATTTACACCTTTAGAAGAAGAATGCATTCTAGGGTGTGATATGTTTTATTGAAGGTTTTAATCTTGCAAAGAACCATTGATCCTTTTGAAGGAAAAAGGTACCATCCCACACATGGAAATGTTTGTACAATGCAAGAAAAAAAAAAGTTACATAAAAGCCTAGGATATTCTTTTCTATTTGATTCACATTAGACATGACCCATCAAGTAAGGCACCCTTTATATTGGGTTCCTTAAAGCGATTGATAAGTCTTGTTTAAAAAAATAAACATTAAAATAACAAACATGTTATACTTACCGCCTCTGTACAGTTGTTTTTTGCACAGAGCAGCCCAGATCCTCCTCTTCTTGGGTCCCTCTTTGTTGCTCCTGGCCCCTTCCAATGGCCGAGTGCCCCACACCAAGCAGCTCGCTATGGGAGCACCCGAGCCTAGTCACAGCTCCGTGTGTGCATTCAGACACGGAGCACTGACCCAGCCCAACCCCTCTCGGTCCCTAACCAATTTTGATTGACAGCCGTGGGCACCATTTAAGAGGAGAGTTCCGGATGGCTAAGACACTTGTGGACATCGCTGGAGAGAGATGGGGATCAGGTAAGTAATAAAGGGATGCTGCTACACACAAAAGGTTTTTTTATCTTAAGGCATAGAATGCCTTAATGACTGCGACCGGTGGTCATGGGCAAAATTAAATATTTTACATATTAATTCATGTCTCTCTTTGTTTTTTATTAAAAATGTATCAATCGCAGCTTCAAACTCTGTAAGATTAGTCTCTATTCAGTTTTATATGGGCTTTTTCATTATATTACATACCGTATTTTACGGCGTATAAGACGACTTTTTGGATGCAAAAAAATGCATCCAAAGTCGGGGGTCGTCTTATACGCCGGTGACAGTCTCCGTCTGCTGCGAGCGTCCATGATTTGAAAGCCGCGCCTTCTCCTCAGTCTGTCCTGTGATAGGCGGAACACAAATTTTCCCAGCAGGGCATCTGTTCTGTGTTCCGCCTATCACGGATGCCTTCTCATCCTCGGACGAGAGGACGTCCGTAATAGGCGGAACACTGAACAGAGGCCCTGCTGGGAAAATTTGTGTTCCGCCTATCACAGGACAGTCTGAGGAGAAGGCGCGGCTTTCAAATCATGGACGCTCGCAGCAGACGGAGACTGTCATCGGCCTGGAATCTGCAAAACGTAAGTGATGGCACAGTGTGGGGCAAGTGATGGCACAGTGTGGGGCAGGTGATGGCACAGTGTGGGGCAGGTGATGGCACAGTGTGGGGCAAGTGATGGCACAGTGTGGGGCAAGTGATGGCACAGTGTGGGGCAAGTGATGGCACAGTGTGGGGCAAGTGATGGCACAGTGTGGGGCAAGTGATGGCACAGTGTGGGGCAAGTGATGGCACTGTGTGGGGCAAGTGATGGCACTGTGTGGGGCAAGTGATGGCACTGTGTGGGGCAAGTGATGGCACAGTGTGGGGAAAGTGATGGCACAGTGTGGGCAAAGTGATGGCACAGCAAGGCATGTAATGGCACAGCAAGGCATGTTATAATGGCACAGCAAGGCATGTAAAAATGGCACAGTGAGGGGTCGTCTTATACAGTGAGTATATCCCAAAACCGAATTTTTTCCTGGAAAATTAGGGGGTCGTCTTATACGCCCAGTCGTCTTATACGCCGGCAAATACGGTAATTTATTTTAGACCCAATTATTTCATTATTGGGCCTCTTTGTTGATCATGACTGGTGGTAAGGGTAGCAGGGTGCAATACTTAGCGTCCTGAAAACATCACAGCATGAAAGAACTCAAATCCAGTGAATGGAATGTACAGACAAGAGGCAGTCAGGTTGGGGAGGAAAGTGCTAGATCATCGTTCCTCAGCCTTTTATCAGTCAAGGCAGCCTTTAAATTATGCACAAGGCACCCCATTCTAAAATGCAAAAAAACTAAATAGTTTAGCATACTGCGCCAAGATCCACACATGTAGGACACCCAACATGATTTATTCTTCCAAAGCAAATACACCTTTGCACACTGGTACTGACTAGTATTGCAATGTGTCTTTCCCTCACAATGTTGACCCCAGCACTGATGGACAGGCACCCAAACACTCTCCTCCTCAACTGATGTCGCTGGTTCTTAAAGTGGTTGTAAACCTTACAGACCACTTGGCCCTACAGGCAAGCCTAGAATAAGGCTTACCTGTAGGTGCAAGAAATATCTCCTTAACCCACACGGTTAAGGAGATATTTGCAGAAAAGGCAGTATCGATGTCTACAGCGCATGCGCACCGTAAACAACGGCAGAGGCGCAAGGAGTGTGCCATTAATTAATGTGATTGTGCCGTCCCTGGCGGCTCCCGCGCATGTGCAGGAGTGCTTTCATTGCTGCTCCGGCCAGTCACAGTGCCGGAGCAGTGATACCCAGAAGTTCGGTATCATGGCAGCGAAGGAGAGGAACGAGGGTCACTGCGGGGGCTTTGATCTCAGGTAAGCAATTAATACTGAGCTAGTATGCCAAGCATACTAGCTCATTATGCCTTTCGCTTGCAGGAGTTTTATTTTATTTTTTTAGGAAAAGTTTCAGGAGGGTTTACTTCCTCCTTAAGGCGCTGGTGGCTGGAAGATTTTAATGGTGCACAATGAAAGCCTGTGGCTTTGTGTAAACAAAAAGGCATGCTTGATCCACCCACTGCCTTGTGTACAATTTTTGTGCAATTTTTAGGCATTTTGTCAAGGCACCCCTGAAGAAACCTGAAGGCTTTCTGGTTGAATAAGGCTATGCTGGACGTTGCTGGGCATCTTTCCGCCAGGAAAAAAGGCGGGCTCTGACTTGTTGCCGCTTCTAATGCGCATTGTGAGAAGCTCACAGTGTGCAGTGAAATCAAAGTAAGCAATTACATAACAGGAGGGGAGACCGTATATCTGAGCATTTCCCGCTCTTTTCAAAACGATGAAAAAATGCTCTGGGTGGACAAATATGTTAAGCTTACAGACCATCTATCATACTGCATATGATTGTTTTGTACATATGTTCAGAATGTTTGCAGACTGTTCTGGAAGCCAGTTTACATATTCCTGTCACTCAAGCTGCAATCTAGACAGATACTCAAGTAAATCATCATTAGGGACGTATGTACTGGATAAGTTCAGCCCATATTTCAGTCTGACAAAATGTGGCCAAAGGCAAGCAGTTGCTGCCACTCTATCTTTAGGCTATAATACTCTAAGCTTCCTCTGTCATGTTCTGAATGGTAATGTGTTTGTATATATATATACACACACACAAACACACATACATATACATACACATATACATATATATATATATATATATATATATATATATATATATATATATATATATATATACACACACACACACACACACACACAAAACACATCAATAAACACTAGAAAACTTAAAAATAAAATGGCAATGAACCAAGAAAAATATAAAGTATAGAACAGCTATAGGAACAAATTGGAATACCTTATACTATAGCATGGAAAAAGGGAAACATAGAAATCTACAGGTTATAGCTAAAAAATAAAAAAGTAGTAGTTACTTAGGCTATAAAGAATGCTGTCCAATGTATACCGTGATGACACTAGGGTTTGAGATTGCAAAACCATGTCTGCCTAATGAGCTGTACAAGCCCAGAGGCAAAATACAATGATCACAAGAGCAAGACCACAAAATAATATTTTATTTAAGAGACAAGAAACAGTCCATAAACAACACATACAAGAAAGTCATTGTTAGCCAGGACAGCATTATAAAATACCCATTTACAAAAGAAAGCCCACGCTATAAAACCAAAATATTAGCACTGTAAACACTTGACACAAAGGAAAAGAAAAGAAAAGAAGTGCAATAACCAAAGAATAACAGTTTACACCCAAACAATTAAGGATTACACTTCCAATTTGAAAGGAGTAGAGTAAGAAATGTAATGTCACCAATCTTGATGGGACACTTGAACACAATCACAACGTGTGCCATATATGTTAACAGAATTGTCCCCAAACTGTGTGGCTAACCACAAGTGACAATAAAAGGATGATGAGCATAGTGAAAATAAGAGAAGAGCAACAGATCCCCTTGCAGGCAAACACACAGTAGGGGTGATTTACTAAAGGCAAAGAGACTGAACTCTGCAAGTGCAGTCGCATTAGTTTTCCCCAGAACTTAGTAAATGAGGTAAAGCTCTATTGATTTACATCATCCAATCATGTGCAAGCAAACATCCCCCCCCCCCCCATTTTCCTTGCACCTGCATGGGTGAAGCTTTAACATGTTCACATTTACTAAGAAAAAATAAATAAAAAATGCAAAGTGCACAGTCTATTTGTCTTTAGTAAATCAATTCCAGTGTCGGATTACATTTTTTATAGAATATCTTAGACCACATATGCAGCTAAATCTCAATGTTTTAAGACAACGCTTGCTGCAATGACTTCAGGTAATGTAAAGATATTTCAAACTAACCAGTTATTGGAGTTCTATCATTTTCTCCGATAGCATATTACACTTCAGAAACAGAGCCATTTTATAATAGAACAGCAGTTGCATTCAAGTTTTAACTGCTTCTAACCAACATGGGTCCCATATTGAACAGTCAATGGCAGAAGCACATGGTTAACAGGAGTGTGGTCACCCCCAGCTAAACTGGACCTGAAGATGCTACTTTAGAATTACAGTGGTACCCCGAATTGTAAGTAACGCGGTTAACGAGCGTTTCACAATACGAGCACTGTATTTTTAAAAATGGTAACTCGGTTTCCGAGCGTTGTCTCGCAAAACGAGCACAATTCTGCCAAAGCGGTGTGCATTACCGCGTTTAGCCTGAGGTGGGGGAGCGCCGGAGCCGAGCAGAACTGAACAGCGCAGATCGGAAATGCACAGAAAGGCCAGAGGACAGCTCGACCGACCTCAGCAAATCCCGAGGACGGTCTTCCCATGGTTTGCCGGGGTGTCCTCGGCCTTTCCGGCCATTTCCGAGGCTCTCCTGGAACGGATTATGCTCGTTATCCAAGGTTCCACTGTGCCATATAAAATAGCTGGCTTAAAAAAAAAACTTCTATTGACTTTATGGGCTCCAAATGTTGGACTGACTTCTTTTTAAAATAAAAATACTGTACAGGTGGTTCTCAAAAAATTAGCATATTGTGATAAAGTTTATTATTTTCTGTAATGTACTGATAAACATTAGACTTTCATATATTTTAGATTTATTACACACAACTGAATTAGTTCAAGCCTTTTCTTGTTTTAATATTGATGATTTTGGCATACAGCTCATGAAAACCCAAAATTCCTATCTCAAAAAATTAGCATATTTCATCCGACCAATAAAAGAAAAGTGTTTTTAATAAAGAAAAAGTCAACCTTCAAATAATTCTGTTCAGTTATGCACTCAATACTTGGTCGGGAATCCTTTTGCAGAAATGACTGCTTCAATGCGGCGTGGCATGGAGGCAATCAGCCTGTGGCACTGCTGAGGTGTTATGGAGGCCCAGGATGCTTCGGTAGCGGCATTAAGCTCATCCAGAGTGTTGGGTCTTGCGTCTCTCAACTTTCTCTTCCCAATATCCCACAGATTCTCTATGGGGTTCAGGTCAGGAGAGTTGGCAGGCCAATTGAGCACAGTAATACCATGGTCAGTAAACCATTTACCAGTGGTTTTGGCACTGTGAGCAGGTGCCAGGTCGTGCTGAAAAATGAATCATCTCCATAAAGCTTTTCAGCAGATGGAAGCATGAAGTGCTCCAAAACCCCCTGGTAGCTAGCTGCATTCACCCTGCCCTTGATAAAACACAGTGGACCAACACCAGCAGCTGACATGGCACCCCAGACCATCACTGACTGTGGGCACTTGACACTGGACTTCAGGCATTTTGGCATTTCCCTCTCCCCAGTCTTCCTCCAGACCCTGGCACCTTGATTACCGAATGACATGCAAAATTAGCTTTTACCTGAAAAAAGTACTTTGGACCACTGAGCAACAGTCCAGTGTTGCTTCTCTGTAGCCCAGGTCAGGCGCTTCTGCCGCTGTTTCTGGTTCAAAAGTGGCTTGACCTGGGGAATGCGGGACCTGTAGCCAATTTCCTGCACACGCCTGTACACGGTGGCTCTGGATGTTTCTACTCCAGACTCAGTCCACTGCTTCCGCAGGTCCCCCAAGGTCTGGAATCGGTCCTTCTCCACAATCTTCCTCAGGGTCCGGTCACCTCTTCTCGTTGTGCAACGTTTTCTGTCACACTTTTTCCTTCCCACAGACTTCCCACTGAGGTGCCTTGATACAGCACTCTGGGAACAGCCTATTTGTTCAGAAATTTCTTTCTGTGTCTTACCCTCTGGCTTGAGGGTGTCAATGATGGCCATCTGGACAGCAGTCAGGTCGGCAGTCTTACCCATGATTGCGGTTTGGAGTAATGAACCAGGCTGGGAGTTTTTAAAAGCCTCAGGAATCTTTTGCAGGTGTTTAGAGTTAATTAGTTGATTCAGATGATTAGGTTAAGAGCTCGTTTAGAGAACCTTTTCATGATATGCTAATTTTTTGAGATAGGAATTTGGGGTTTTCATGAGCTGTATGCCAAAATCATCAATATTAAAACAAGAAAAGGCTTGAACTACTTCAGTTGTGTGTAATAAATCTAAAATATATGAAAGTCTAATGTTTATCAGTACATTACAGAAAATAATGAACTTTATCACAATATGCTAATTTTTTGAGAACCACCTGTATATACTCGAGTATAAGCCAAGTTTTTCAGGACAATTTTTTGTGCTGAAATGCCCCCCTCGGCTTATACTCAAGTCACCTTTTTGTGCCTGATCTTCCAGATTTTGGGGACCCGGTATCGGCTGGCTGTAGGTCCTCTGGACCCCAAACTTTGTACACATATAGCCCCACTCTTCCTCTACAAGTGTGCATAGTTTATTGTCTGGGGGACCTACGGCCGGGGAGCACGGATGTAAGGCATGGACACGGACACCCTAGGCTTATACTCGAGTCAATACGTTTTCCCAGTTTTTTGTGGTAAAATTAGGTGCCTCGGCTTATATTTGGATCGTCTTATACTCGAGTATATATGGTATGCATGTTAAGTAAAATCGATCACAATCTGAGCAATACGGTAGTTACCTGCATTCTTTAACGTGTAGATTATTCAAATAGTGATAAGAATAAAACCTAAAATGCAAGTTAAAGCTAGAATATCATTTGGCTTTAAACCCATGAGAATAACCTCTAGCATGGTCTTTCCTGACATCTTTGATCCTACAGGGCGCAAATTCAATAACGAATAAGATGAAAAATGTGCCAATTCAACACCTAATCTCATTTTAAGTTTTAATGAGCCCATACTCCATGCCTCACCCAAGAACACCGTGCACTGGTACTGTTACAATACAGGATAGTCATAATTCAAACAAGTAGAAGCTTGCCTACATGTAAACCTTAATAATTGCACATTTTTAAAGTTTGTTTCTCTTGTTTATTTATTTTGTATTTATTCGTGTGATACTATTATTAAAACAAGCACTTGGGGATATAGTCTATACAAAGGTTTTCTTTATGTCCCATGTTTTGTAGCCTTCACGCAACTGCCAACTCCCCTCCTGTTTCCCTATGGCAAATCTGGAAACTCCTGAGATATTAACAGCAGTAGTAGGTCATTTATTTGTGAATCAATGTCAATAAACAGAACCATAACACAGACAATGCTGTCATACACCTACATCTGCAAAAACAAAATATATTTAGCAGAACATGAGACAACTTATGTTTGGTGGCATCTTAACCAATTGTCTTTCAAATTATGAAAATCATATCTAAACCCAAGAACAAAAATGTAATATATTACAGATTTCCAATCCTTAGGCATCGTGGCTAAAATCTTTTTTTATATCGTGACTACAATCGTTTGTTTTTTTCTAGCCTTTTTTTTCCCCTCACCCTAGAACTATAATATTGTATACAGCGGGTAAAATAAGTATTGAACACGTCACCATTTTTCTATTTTGAAAGGTGCCATTTACAAAAAAAATTCAACACATGCTGGTAACAACCTATGCAATCCATTCATACAAAGAAACCAGAACAAATACGTTCAGAAATTAAGTTATGTGAAATAAAATGGAATGACACGAAAAAAAAAGTATTGAATACATGAAGGGAGGTTCAAAAAAGGCATGAAAAGCACAGCTGAAATCTATGAGTAAATTCAATTAGAAAGCAATCCTTGTCAGTGGAAATTATTAGCTGGTTCAGTCTCAACTGATGGTCTAAAAAAGGTGTCACATTACCAAGGTGTCACAAATGAAACATCTCATGACGGGTAAAAGCAAAGAGCTCTCTCAAGACCTCCACAACCTTATTGTTGCAAAACATACTGATGGCATTGTTTACAGAAGGATTTCTAAACTTCTGAATGTTCCAGTGAGCACTGTTGGGGCCATAATCCGGAAGCCAAAAGAACATTATTTTACCATAAACTGGCCACGACCAGGTGCTCCTCACAAGATTTCTGACAGAGGAGTAAAAAGATCAGAAGAGTTGTCCAAAAGTCAGGGACCACTTATGGAGGGCTTCAGAAAGACCTAGAAATAGCAGGTACAATGGTTTAAAAAAAAAAAAATAGGGAATACTCTCAACCGCTATGTCCTATATGCACGCTCACCATGCAAGACTCCATTGTTGAAGAAAAAGCATGTTGAAACTTGTATATTGTTTGCTGCACAACATTTAGACTGTGAAATACTGGGAGAATATAGTCTGGTCAGATGAGACCAAAAATGTAACTCCTTGGATGCCATAATACACACCATGTTTGGAGGTGAAATGGCACTGCACATAACTCGAAAAACACCCCCATAGCAAGAGTAAAGTTTGGAGGTGGGAACATCATGGTGTGGGGCTGTTTTTCAGCATACAGTACTGGCAAACTTCATGTCACTAAAGGAGGGATGAATGAATAAAATGTACCAAGACATTCTTGATAAAAATCTGCTGTCAATTACCAAGGTGATGAGGATGAAACAAGGATGGACATATCAGAAACACAATGATCCCAAACACAAAGCCAAAAACAAATTAACTTAAATGTATCTGTTAGACAGCAATTAATTAATATCTATGTAAAATGTATCTTATTAGCGTTGCTTATAAAGAATCTCTGAAATCAGAAATGTTGTTATTTTTAGCGAGTGGTAAAATATAAAAATACCTGGTATGCAGAATGCAGTAATGTTAAGTAGGGAATTCAGTGCAGAGTGTACCGCGATGGTAGTATGTGCAGGAGAGGTGTATGTTGTTTATGGTGGTGGGTACTGGGGAGTATGTGCAAAAGAGGAGTATGGTGTGTGGATATTATGTGCAGGAGAGGAATGCAGTGTATGGATGTGGGTAGTATGTGCAGATGAGGAGTGTGGCGTTTATGTGTAGGTGGGTAGTGTTATGGATTGTTTAATACTCTAATTAAATGACTATTTCTATTTGTACATATACATGCTAACCTCCTTACTCAAAATGACCCCTCCAGACAACCGCACCCATCAAGGAAACAGGAATGCTGAGGCAACCAAAATGACTGAAAGAGACCCGGATGAAACTGGCTAGAAGATCCTTAGATAAGGAATCACCCAATCCATGAATGACAGCACAAGCTACGTCTAGGATACTGCATTGCAAACAATGACTCATGTTTTACTATTGTAGAGCCCCCTTACTTTCAGTATGGGCACTATGCTAAAGTTAGTGGGGGAATAGGAGAGTTATGTTGCTTCCACTTTTAATTTTGCTAAATTTGGGCTGCCGTCATTCCGGAACTGTCCTGTGGGTCGACAGATGGCATCAGAGGGGTTCTGGCAGAGCCACTTTTCCCCAGCAGCCAATTGGAGGAATTTTCCCTCGCGGAGCATGCTGGGTAGGGGTATTTCTGTGGCAGACACCTTTTTCCGGGGTTCTTCGCGGGTTCCAGGTGTGGCACCCACCTTTAGGGTGTGCGCATCCAACAGACCCCGGCGATATGGCCTACCAGGCCGGGGGCGCAAGTTACGTGGAGTTCCTTGCGGATGCTGCCGAGGGGCCCCAGTGACTTACTGGGTCCCCCACTTCTATAAAAGAGATCCTAAGCTGTGAGCTGTACGGTGGGGAATCGGCTCAAGGAGAACGCGGAGGCAGGTTATCTGAGAGACTTGAACAAACCATCGGGGATCTGGTGACCGATAAACTGACAGGTAAATTTCTACTGAGGGATTCACTCTGCTGTTCACATTGTCAGCATTGAGCCTGTGGCAGAGGCTTAATCTGGCATCTTAAACCAAATCAGAGCCAGGTCCATGGCAGGGACCTGTTCCTTCCAGCAACCCTAAAGTGGCACTCCGGCTGCCAGGCTTGTGGCAGAAGTCTGTCTGGGGTGCACTTCACACACTCTGGCTAGAGTGGCGACGCAATATACAGCTACTGAAAGCAGGCTTGCTTTCCTGTTCATCAAAGCCTGATACTGCAAGGTTTTCTTCATTTCATCAACCTGTCCTATCTACCTTCTGTTGATGTTGGTCGTGTTGGACCCAAGAAATAAAGCATTTGGAAAATCTTAACTACTGATTGGACATTCGCTTACTGATCTACTCACCAATTTCACCCCTGGACAACACTTAGAGGCAGAGCTTTTTTTCTCAGAAAATAGGTGCAGGAACTCAACCACGACCCGTTCAGATTTCACAAACAGTAGAAGGGTCTTAAAGGGGCATTAAATACCAGAATTGCATTACATACAGTGTGCAGAGTTCAGGGGGTTACAAAGCAGTCACTTGTAAACACAGAAACCAGACTTCTGTGTTCACAAGTGATTGTGGTGAGCGGGCACCAAAGGGTCTGAGCCAAAGGTGGTGGAACTGAGTTCCACCAAGTTCCCCCAGAAAAAAAGCCCTGCTTAGAGGTAACTTAATACGCCGATCCCAATTCAACCAGTGGCCCTTGAGGGGGTATTGCTACACGATAAAAAGGGCTATATGTCCAAAGCAATAAAAGAGAAAAGTTACTTTTAGCTGAACAAAGTGTCTGCGTGTTTTCTTCTGCTACGTGCATGTATATTTACACTTGAAATTAGGCCATGTGCAGATACTCACATCAGACATTTGTCCGAATATAAAATGGGTAGTATGTGCAAGAGAAGAGTAGGGAGTGTATGGTGGTGGGTATTATGTGCAGAAGAGTAATGCCGTGTATATGGAGGTGGGTGGTATGTGCAGGAGAATAGTGTGGAGTGTATGTAGGCAAGTATATTGTACAGGTGCGGAGTATACAGTGGTGGGTAGTATGTGCAGTGGACGGTGTCAGTAGAGCAATGGACAGTAACAGAATTTTTCTTTTATTTCTTTTTTTTACAATTTATCTTTGTATTTTATTTCATGATGGGGGAAGGGGGAGCATGGACAGGGTCAGTAGGGAAGTGGACTGTGTCAGTAGGAGGACAGGGTGCCGGAGGAGGACATGGAGGGGGGCAGGAGGAGGAGGACCAGGGAACAGCTGGGGATGATCGGTGCAGCGGGAGGGACAGCTGTGAACACCGACTTCCCTGCACCTTTTTTAGCTAACAGCTGTGGAAGGGAGGGGAGATCAACGCTCACAGCTATCTCTCCCACTGCACCGATCATTTCCGGCTGTGAACCAGGCGACCATCCATGTGTACAGTGTGGGTCACAGTGAGCCCCCACCCCCCTCATGACCCATATGGAGTGAACACCCTTCACACATAGATGATATGCCACTGAATCGGAGGAAGCGGTGCTTTAGATTCACACTGCCAATATACTGCTACTAAGCTGTAAGCACAATAATACATAGGTGCTATTACATACTAGAAATGCACTATTTTTCAGAAGCAATTCCAGACAAAAAATAAATCTGCTTATGCACAGTGAAGGTTTCAAGTTGTTCCCTAGAACATGGCACTATGCTGCAAGTTTTGGGGAACATGCCTACCTTAATAACTTGCTGTATAGATGGTTATATAAATGATAGATAATGAAAATAGCTTACAATACTGTATGGAAACAAATGTGAAAATGTTATTATATTCTGCAAAATGTGACATCCTCTATTGTTGGTCCTGAAGAATCTACACAGTTAAACAAAACGTGTTGACTAGCTGAGGTGGCCCTTTGCACAGACATTTGCTTCTCCCAGACTGTTTGATGTATATATGGTTTTGAAGGGTGCACATTGAGGCCACAATGGTACAGTATGTCACATACTTAGTTTTTAAGGAATATATTCACAGTGCATATTTTAATTGTGTACCAATATAAACATTGATGTTTTATATTTATTATGTTAAGTGCCAGTAAAGTCCATCATTGACAGAGCCTAGGTCTTGCTCATATCTTCTCTCTGTAGAATTTATTAGGATGTGGCATGGGTAGAAGTCCTCTCTTTTGGTCTGTATGGCAAATTATCACTTTTTGAGTTTAGTTCCACTTTGAGGACTCCCTGAAAATTTGAAATCTACTCATACTTTGCAGCATTAGAATCTGCTGAAGTTGATCATGGGACCCATTGCCTGCTGGACAGCAGCAGCACACACAAGACCAGCTTTCCTATTCCTCATTGACACAGTATGAGAACAGACAGCTCAACACTGACCTTTATTGCCTGTCACAAACCTGGACAATGCTGTGCATATAGTGGAAAAGAGGCACAGATAGAGCTTAACACCAAAGTTATAGATACCTCATGCCAGGTGTGCCCAACCTTTTGAAGAGCGTAACCGGTAACTTGGTAACCGGTCGCGGGCCACAATAAGCGGAGCGGGTGGATGACATGTCGGTGTCTGTTCTGCTATACTCTTTACTTTTTTAACGGATCGGATTGGAGGTAGGACACAAGTCGGTTTATGTCTGCCACTACTTAGGAGGTGAATGAAGGGTCCGATTGGTCGCACTAACTGTGGGAAAGGGGCCCAAGTCATGCATGTGCCTATACCGTGCAAGTGCATATACCTGCATACAGCCGCATTCTTTAATGATTTCTATGGGAGGCTGTATACAGCAGCCAGGGCTTCCAGGGATGATTTTACACAAGTGCTGTACGGTGCATGGCCCTATTACAGTCAAGTGGATGAGTTTCACTTTTTTCACATTTTATTAAGTTACAGCCTTATTCCAAAATTGATTAAATTCATTATTTTCCACAAAATTTTACAAACAATACCCCATAATTACAACATAAAGTTTGTTTGAAATCTTTGCAAATTTATATTAAAAATAACAAAAAAACACACATAAGCCTTTGCCACGACACTTAAAATGAAACTCAGGTTCCTCCTATTTCCACTGATCATCCTTGAGATGTTTCTATAAACGTGGAGTTCACCTGTGGTAAATTCAGTTTAATATGATTTGGAAAGGCATACACCCCTCTATATAAGGTCCCACAGTTAACAGTGCATGTCAGAGCAAGAACAAGAAATTGTCTGTAGACCTCAGAGGCATAAACTTGTATCGAGGCACATATCTAGGGAAGGGTACAGAAATATTTCTGAAGCATTGAAGGTACCAATGAGCACAGTGGCCTCCACCATCCCTTAATGGAAACAGTTTGGAACCACCAGGACTCTTACTAGAGTGGGCTGCCTAGCCATATTGAGCTTTCAGGGAGAACAGCCTTAGTCAGGGAGGCAACCAAGAACCTGATGATCACGCTGACAGAGCGCCAGCATTTGTCTGTAGAGAGAGGAGAACATTCCGGAAGAACAACCATCTCTGCAGCACTCAACCAATTAATCCTGTATTGTAGAGTGGCCAGACAAAAGCCACTCCTCAGTAAAAAAAAAAAGGCACATGACCGCCCACCTGGAGTTTACCAAAAGGCACCTGAAGTACACTCAGACCATGAGAAAAAGAAAATTCTGATCTGATGAAACAAAGATTGAACTCCTTGGTCTGAATGGCAAGTGTCATAGCTGCAGGAAACCAGGCACCACTCATTACCTGGCCAATAGCATCCCTACAGTGAAGCATGGTGGTGGGGATATTTTTCAGCAGCGGGAACTGGGAGACTAGTCAGGATCGAGGGAGCGATTAATGCAGCAATTTACAGATACATCCTTGATGAAAACCTGCCAACAGGAAAACAACCCTAGGCACACAGCCAAAATAACAAAGGAGTGGCTACGGGACAACTCTGTGAATGCCTTTGAGAGGCCCAACCAGAGCCCAGACTTGAACCTGATTGAACATCTCTGGAGAGATCTGAAAATGGCTGTGCATCGACGCTCCCCATCCAACCTGATAGAGCTTGAGGTCCTGCAAAGAAGAATGGGAGAAACTGCCCAAAAGAAGGATGTGCCAGGCTTGTAGCATCAGACTAAAAAACTAATTGAGGCTGTAATTGGTGCGAAAGGTGCTTTAACAAAGTAATGAGCAAAGGCTGTGAATACTTATGTACATGGGATTTTTGTTGTTTTGTTTTTTTATTTTTAATAAATTTGCAAAGATTTGAACAAACTTCTTTCACATTGTCATTATGGGGTATTGTTTGAAGAGTTTTGAGGAAAATAATGAATTTAATACATTTTGGAATAAGGCTATAACATAACAAAATATGGAAAAAGGGAAGCGCTGTAGGTAAAATGTCTACATTTTGATGGTCACCAAAGAGAAGCTATAGGCATATGGTATGGCACCACTATATGAACCTTCTACTACTCCTGTAAATAATTGTAATATAGCTAGCAGCTTGATTTGTAAAGATACCATGAAGAACATTCTAAAGAATGCAACCTGGAAAATAGGTTTTAATCAATCTGCAGATGAAACCATAAATAGAGCTTCCCCAGGTAATGATGCAGAAAAACAGACTAGCATAGCTGGAGTGTCCATACTCGGGTCTGAGAAAATCTCAGAAAAAGTGCAGAGATCATAACAAACATTTCTTTAGAAGGAATTCAGGACAAGCAGGGGCATGCTGAGCCTCCATAACTGATATATATGCATGTATTCATTCACAAGCTGAATCGTAATTATCTTCCTTCGGGGGGGTTGAACTGAGCCAGTGGCACAGTATAATAACAAGATATAATTACTAGATAAAAGCACATCCCTCAGACCCCACGCCCCATAAAAAAAAGAAAGAAAAAATGCTCTAACAACTGGATGCCTTCAGTTATCCTAGTTCTACCTGTACAATTACAGTAACCTGGAAGAGCCAAGTGAGTATTTAATTTGAGATTACCTTGCCTGTAGTACATTCAGCCTCTCCCATCTTAGCTCAGGGGCACAAGCTTGGAAAATCTGATATGTTGACTACAGAGTTACTAGCTCTCGGACCACCATAAAGGATGACCCACTTCCTCCTAAGCAGTCACTTCTAGAAAATTCCTGTATCGTGATAAGGTGAAAAGGTGCACTTTTTACAAAACAAAATTTGCTTTCCTTCACAGAAAACTACATTTATTTATTTCCAGATTTCCTAAAGTGTACCTGTTGCTATGAACTATGGGGCTCAAAATTAAAAAGTTTCAAAATAATGTGTGCTTGTTACCTATGGCAACTAATACACTTCTGAATTTCTTGTCCTTAGTTTAGAACATGAAAAATGAGGCATGAATGAGTACTTGCTTAAGACTTTGTAAACCCTTTACTATAATAAGGCTTACCTGTAGGTACCATGAATATTTCCTAAACTTGCACCGTTTAGGAGATATTCACTGTATCCGCATGCGTCGACGTCATCGGCACATGCGCACTGAAAAAACAGCACCCACCGGGAGAGTAGCTGAGCCGTGACCGGTGGTACCCACCGGGAGACATGTTGGTCACAGGGGTGTACAGGGATTGCTGCAACAGCTTCATTCTAAGGTAAGCACTTCATAATGAGCTAGTATGTGATGCATACTAGCTCATTGTGCCTTTATCTTAATGGGTTTTTTGTTTTTAGAGTTTACCATCCCCTTTAAGATTTACATTTAGCTGTACACTAGTACATCAGCAACCATTTTGTCACTCTGGGGGAATCAAGGATGGAAAAGGACCTGGGGGTTCTAGTAAATAAGCTCAGCAATGGCATGCAATGCCAAGCTACTCCTAACAAAGCAAACAGAATATTGCCATGCATTAAAAAGGGGATTAACTCCAGAGATAAAATTATAATTCTCCCACTCTACAAGACTCTGGTTTGGCCGCACCTGGTGAATGCTGTCCAGTTCTGGGCACCAGTCCCCAGGAAGGATGTACTGGAAATGGAGCGAGTACAGAGTAGGGTAACAAAGCTAATAAAGAGTCTGAAGGATATTCGTTATAAAGAAAGGTTACGAGCACTGAACATATTCTCTCTGGAGAAGAGACGTTTGAGAGGTGATATGATTTTAACTTAGAAATACCATACTGGTGACCCCACAATAGGGATAAAACGTTTCCGCGGAAGTGAGTTCAAAAACACGTGGCCACTCACTAAAATTAGAAGAAAAGAGATTTAACCTTAAACTGCGTAGAGGGTTCTTTACTGCAAGAGTGGCAAGGATGTGCAATTCCCTTCCACAGGCGGTGGTTTCAAAGGGGAGCATCGATAAGTGTCAAAAAACTTTTAGATAAGCACCTAAATGACAACAACATACAGGGATATACAATGTAATACTGACATATAATCACACACACATAGGTTGGACTTGATGGAATTTTTTCAACCTCACCTACTATGTAAATTTGACTTTAAAATACTTAAATAACTGACGTTCATTGGGGTTGATTTACTAAAAGGCAAATAGACCGTTCAGTTTGCAAAGGGAAGGGGAATGTTCTCCACGTTTAGTGAAATGTGGTGAAAAATTCAATTTTTA